>WSTI01000235.1:0-10205 GCA_019616915.1 Ceratobasidium sp. 423
CATAATGACAGAGCCAGCAAAACAAGACACGTGCTGGGAATAGTGACGCTGTGGCCGGCGAACCTCCAATAAAGCTCCTCCGGTGATTAGCTAAGCAGGCAGCCTTGCTCAGTATCCCGGACATTTCCAATCGATGTTCACCGATCAACGAGCTTGGCTTGTACAACCACCTATCCCGGCAAAGATGCCGGCTAGACTCCCCACCGAGCTACTGGATCTAGTAGCACAATATGCATCAATAGATACACAAGCGCAGTTATCAGCTGTCTCTCGCAGTGTTTATTTCGTTTCCATTCGTGCTTTGTACGCGTCAATCCCAGACATGCCCATATCCCGTATGGCCAAGTGCCTCCTTACATTATCGGCCAAGCCAGAAATTGCGTACCTGGTGCGCTCATTCTGCTTCTTTCCCCCATTCTTCTTTCATGCTCTCCGGGCTTTCCGAACCCTCCTCACTCGTGCCCTGAGCAATATGACCAATTTGCACACACTCTTGCTCAGGCTAGGTAAATTTGCAACACCTAGCACCTTGAGTCAGATGACTTGTCAACTTAAGAAGCTATACTGTGTCTTTCTACCCAAGTACTCGTATCTAGCCTCCCAACTGGTATCGACCCAGCCAACTATTGAAGAGTTGACCATCATCTCTCCATCGGTTGACCTATTTCCTCTTGATCCAAATGCACTTCCTATGCTGAGAAAGTTAAGTGCCACGTTACAATTACTGCCAAGTTTGTTTCCTTCTCGACTATCACATCTTTCCCGGCTCTCTATCATAGAGCCTCTGACCAACCCAGAAGGGTTCATCCGACTTGCCACAGCCTTCAAACTGGCCCAACCCCCGGAGTCGCTGCATCTTGTCGTCGGAGTAGACATGTCCACACATATGGTGCTCCCTGAAGTCGTCTCCCTGGGATTGGCCCTCATCGGCTTGGTAGCTCCGTTTATTTGCTGGCTGGGGGTAAATGTAGACAAAGAACACATCGGACAAGTGAGTCCCCCTCCGTCTGCAAAATCGTGTGACACTAATATAATTCTGGTAGGAAGAACTATGGAATATGTTTGCATTTGCTCTGCCAAGGTTCCCAAACCTCATAGGCTTGGCTCTTCAATCCCCATTTCCAACTCCAGGCACATACATTTGTGATTCCCATCAAGCACAGCCATCCGAAGCACTTTCAGACACGATCACTTTGCTCCACAACGCACTCGTATCCATGTCTAATACACCGGTCGATATATCTTCCCTCTTTCCAGCCTCACAACCCACACCCAATCAGACACTGGATCAGCCAAACTCGACCCCCCACGCACTTTATGACGAGTCATGTCATATGAAAATCCTCAATGCATGGCGCCAAATTAACCCTAAGCTACAGCACGTGGTATTCTCGACAAAGTATGCATATACGTACGTAGACGAGAATAATGGGTGGACCGGCTTAGAGGGCTAAACTCTTGGATTGGGGTCCTCCATCGCTTACCTTCTTCCTCTACTCGTTGTTTTATTCGTGTTTTCTCAGCTAGACTCAAGCTTCAGTTTCGTTGCCGGGTTCGGGCTGGAACATGATACTCTGATTGGTTGTATTTTCACGCTGTCTTTGACCCCATTCACCCTGATAGGGTCACCATGTTCTTCGCACTTTGGGACATAACTTTTATACTTAGTCTCATTCATCTCCTTTATTGTATTCATACTGCTCCCCATTGGACTCGCATGTTCACAATAAATAATCAACCAACTTTAGCTCTCGCTACGAATTGCTGCATGATCGCATCGTCTATTGGACACCCCTACTCGAAACTGTTGTCGCACACTATGATTTCGAATGGTAAAGGGGCCGGTTGGCGTAGAAGCCTTGGTCCACGCACGCCATTCTAGCCGCATGCATATATAGGGATTAAAGGGTACGTAATGACAGTGAAATGAAGAGAGACAAGGGAAAGACAAGACAGGAGAGACTACATGCACGAATGTCCGAGCGCTCTACTGGTGTTTGATGGAGAATACCTGGAAGCTTAATCTAGTTCCCAGCCGGGAGAGGTGCACTTGGCCGAGACGCTGGGTGGGGTGGAGCCTCGACATCAGGACGGGGCTCGGACAGAGCTACGACTGGGTGAGGAGTGTCTGGCTGGGGCGCTGGCTCGGGTACCGGCTCAGGTAGAGGAGAGGGTTGAGGCTGATTTTGAGCAGAACGAGCTACAGGAGGATGAGCCGGAGAGCCCGGAAGAGGCTCAGGCGCCGGTGCTCCAACCTTCGGGGGCTGTTCTGGGACGGAGCGGACTGCAGCCGGGTGGGGTGGCAAAGGCGCGGGACGAGGAGGAACTCCGGAATTCGGCGGCGGAACCTGAGAGCGAACCGTAAACGGACGAGAACCTTCCGGTCGAGGCACAGGCGCTGGTTGAGGTACGGGCTCCGGCTGAGGTGGAAGACCTCGGGCTGGATGCTGCTGAGGGGTTCCCGGGGTAGGCTCAGACACCGGAGGAGGCGGGGTCCCTTCCTTCGGAGGCTTTCCTGCGTCGGACCGAGCGGTAACGGGGCGGGGGGGTTGGTGCTCCGGCTGGGGTGGGATCTGAGGCTTCGGAGGTGCAACCTGAGAACGAGCGGCGACTGGATGGGGTGCACCGGGGAGAGGCTCGGGTGAAGGCTGGGGAAAGGGAGTTGGCTGAGGTGAAAGGTCCCGCGCGACAGGAGGTTGAGGAGCACCCGGAAGAGGTTTAGGTGCCTGTGGTTGTGGAACTTCGTCCTTGGGAGGCTGACCGTTGGTAGAACGGACTGGATGAGGAACACCCGGTTGAGGCTCAGGGACTGGAGGGGGTACAGGAGTACCGCTATTCGGAGCTTGAGAGCTACGTTTGGCGTTCTTAGACGAGACCTTTGTCATGAAACATATCAATACGCCGCTGCGCTCTTGATAAGCAGATGATGCCGACTTACTGCGATAGTCTTTGCCTCCGGGCATAGCTCAATAGCCTGCTGCACGGTTAACTGCTCTTGACCCTGCGACAGCCCGGCGTCCTTGGCCAACGCGGGGACGATGCACAGTCCGTTGGGATGAGTCTGGTAGTTGGGATCTTGTGGGGTGGTGCCAAACACGCTACTCGCAGGAGCCGATTGGTCAGCAGACCGCTGTAGTCATAAGACATACTCATGAGCCAAGTGTAATGCACCCAGATCTATATGCTACTTACGCCAGTACTGACGGGTTTACCAACGTCCTGAGGGACAGGAGCGCAGAGGACGGTAGAGCTGAGAACAGCGGCGACCACGAATGCGCGGGTGAGCTTGAACATGTTGTGAGTAATAAAAAAGAGGCTGAACAACTGAGTGCTGTGGAGAAAGAGAGAACGAGTGGTTGATGGGTTGACTCACTCGCTGGGTGAACCTCTTTTATCCATTTTCCTACGCTCCATGTCACCCCAAACAATGTAATGACGAAAGGTTGTACATTGCGATATGCCGGGTGGGGTGGGTGCTGCGGCTCGTACTTCTCAGCCTTGAAGCTTTCAAACTGCTGGGATTCGAAGAAAGAATTGAGCCTAAGATGAACCAGAACCACGATACGACAATAGGAAGACCAACCGACACTCGAAAGTCCTCGGTAAACGAGGAAGCGTACACATCGGTCATTTTTCCATATCATCGCTTCTCCGCTGCCGTTCCAAGGCCAATTGATCAACGAAGCACCGGCCGATCAAACGGCGTGTTTCAGAAGGTAGGTAATGGGATGATGCCATCATCTACTACTGGATATTGGGTGGCCAGTATAGTCCTAATCCCACATAAAATGTTGCTTAGAAAATAACGATAACGTGAATGGATATAGTTATCCCTTACCCATCGGCGTCTGCCCTCATCAAACCGGATGTGTGAAGCAACCTCCTCGCGGGAGCGACAAACTCTAGGGGCGCGATAATGGGTTTCGTCATTGAACTAAAAGTGTGGGCCACGGGCACTGTTTAACGATGGCTTGGTTCTATCAGCTCTCCAGAAGCATGGCCGCACACTTACCAACGTAGAGCCTATATCCTTCGTGTAGCGATATCATCCGCCGTTTTGAATGTTGACCCCGGAAGAGAACAGCCCGATAATGTTGGGCAGGGGGAATGAGCTCTACAGTCATTTCAATATAAAATATCGAGAAGCGTAGAAGTGGCTCGTCTACCCGCAGTTCTCACCCTGCTAAAGTCTATCCCTCCGGCCCATGTAACTTGGATCAGAGACTTACCTGGTTCGAAAAACTTCAAGTCCCGGAGATTCGTTGAATATAAGGAGGCGCCGGTTTGATGGCCGTATGTCGGATACATGAAATTGGGAGCCAGTAGATGGTTTGGCAATGTGGTGGTACTGGTGAACTGATGGCTGGCTCAGCGCCGCGGCAGGTGGCCTCGACTCGGCGTTTCGACCATTTCAAATCCATATTGGCTAACTGAACGACCCAGCAATATCACGATGAATATTTTAACTCGATAAATTGGCGAATAATGAATGCATATGATACAGAGTGGTAAAATCGGCAAAGCAAATTACATTTGGGATGACGGCAGCGAGGACCTCTGGTTCAATAAAGTTACACCGGTGATTAGCTCAGCAGGCGCCTCGGTTCGGTGTCTCAAGCCATTTGCAACCGACGTTCACCGATCAACTTTTGTGTGGTTCGCCCAAGCCACAATAACCTATCCTGGCAAAGATGGCAGCCCCAGAGAGGTGTGGTGGGTGGGGTAGACAGGATCGCCGCAAGGACTGGTGTACGCTGTGGGTGGAATCATCAACCACGGATCACCGGCACGTGCACGCGGATGTGGTGTGGCCGCTCGTCGGCGAAGTCCACCCTGTGACCCTCCGCAGACCACACCATTCATGTCGGGTAATACCTTGGGATAATCGGATATGGTCCCAAGCCTACCCGATAAAATTTATAATACCGATGCATGCCGGCCAAGAGTATAGTATCAATAGCCCGCTCGAGCCACGCCTTCATATCTTGCGACCACCTTGACTGAACCATAGCCACGTACGTATATTCACAGGGCGCCCATTCGTTTCTTCTTATCAAAGTATAAGTACACGCTCTCCAAGATTAGCCCGAGGAACACTGTCTTAACAGACCCCGATGGGAATACTGTATATAAAGTGCGTTTCAAACACTCAAGGTGGATTATATACTTATCATACGCTCAGATATCCACGCCGTTTTCCTGGAGGAATAACACTACTACGATTACTCGAGCGGGCGAGTCGGGCAGTGTTGCGGTTATCCGCTGGAATGTGCTTGATAAGGACGAGATGACGATGAATAGGACGACGCAAAAAATCAACGACGTGTTTCCAAAGACTAAAACTCTAGGAAGGTAACTCGGTGTGGCCTCTCGTTGTTCTTGTTTCCGCTCTAACGCTACCTTTCATAGGTCTCGAGTATACACGACTAGTGACGGAGAAAGGCTCACGTGGAAGTGCGACATTAAGCTATACGTAAGTAGACATGACTTGTGTTCTACTGGTGTACGAGTAGCCCAGCTTCGCCAATAGTGCGTCTCTGAACTCACAGGTATCAACATGGCAACGTACTACCGAATACTCTTCACTGGCACTAGGGGAAAGAAGTCGGCACTTGATATTGCCCCGAGTGCTTTGCATCTTTCAGACATTCTTGTTGGTGGGTGAGACTCATTATTAATTCCGATGGGGAATGGTGATTGCGCATTTAGTGACATGGGTCATTATGGAAGGAGAACGGAGAGACTGCGACAGAGTTTCTGTCTAGTCGGCGTCCGACCGGCTCCTTAAACACATGCCTCTTAGTTTTAACACAACGTCAGAGCATCTACCTCACCCAGCAAGCTGCCGATCGGGTTGGGTTCGTTTTCTCTCGATCCATTATGGTCCATTGAACGTCAATCTCAGATACTTATGTGTTCCACCCTTATGCCACCCGAGTTCTTCTGTCCATGTGTGCACGTATATCCTGGTGCGCTGTTTCGCATCCAAAATAGCCACTGTTTGTTTATGCCAATAACCAACACGATGTTCAATTAACCGCCCGGCGCTTCACACTTGATAGGCGTGATATGGGTTGTGTCAACGCATCGCCTACGTGCTTCTGAAACACGCCGTTTGATCGTTTTGCGTCTCATTGACCAATTAGCCTCGGACCGCAGCAAAGAAGCGATGATATGAAAAACACGAACAAGAATAGCCGACGTATGTGCTCCCTCGTTGCTTACTGAGGACTTTCGAGCGTCGGTTGGTCTTTCTAGTGTCGTATCATGGTTCTAGTTCAACTTTAGACTCAATTCTTCCTTCGGCACGCAGCAGTTTGAAGGCTGAGAAGTACGAGCCGCAGCATTCGTCCGAGGTGTCATAGAGTATGCTGCATCGTTTGAGGCAGCGTAGAGCGAGGAATGATGGGTATAAATAGCCCAGCCAAGTGAGCGAACCAACCCATCATCCACTCGCTCTTATTCTCTCTAACACTTGACCTTTCAGCCTTTTCTTATCGCTCACAACATGTTCAAGCTCACCCGTGCATTTGTGGTCGCCGCCGTTCTCGGCTCTACTGTTCTCTGCGCTCCCGTCCCTCAGGACGTTGGTAAACCTATCAGCAGCGGTGTAAGTAGTGCATATATCTGAGGGCATTACAATTAGCTCACGAGTATGTCTTATGATTATAGCGATCCGCTGACCGGTCAGCTCCTGCGAGCAGTGTGTTTGGCACTACCCCACAGGGACCCAACTATCAGACTCATCCCACCGGGCTCTGCGTCGTCCCTGCGCTGGCTAAGGATGTTGGGCTATCGCAAGATCAAGAGCAGTTGACGGTGCAGCAAGCCATTGAGCTATGCCCGGAGGCAAAGACGATTGCAGTAAGTCAAACTGTTAGCTTCGAGGGCGGTGAACTGACGCACTGTGTGGCATAGGTCTCGTCTAAGAACTCTAAGCGTAGCCCGCAAACTCCTAATGACGCTACTCCAGTACCTCCGCTCGCCCCCAAGCCCCAGCCAGGTGCTCCTCGTCCAGCCCGTTCTACCGACGGTCAGCCTCCCAAGGACGAAGCTCCACAACCACAGGCACCTAAACCTCTTCCGGGTGCTCCTCAACCGCATGTAGCCCGGGATTTCCTTCCCCAGCCAGCTCCCGTTCCCCAGCCTTCACCTGAGCCCCTCCCCGGTGCACCTCGTCCTGTCGCCGCTCGTTCCCAAGTTCTACCGCCAAATCCTCAGGTCCCACCGAAGCCAGAGCCTCTTCCTCCTAACCCGGTTGCCGCTCGTTCCAACGTCGGACAGCCCCCAAAGGATGAAATCCCCCCTGCTCCAGTGTCTGAACCTCTTCCAGATGCCCCCAAGCCGCATGTGCAACGAGACCTTCCGCCTCAGCCAGAGCCTATGCCTCAACCATCCCCTGTGCCCGCACCTCAACCGGAAGCCCCTCACCCTGTTTCAGCTCGCTCCCGGGGTCTGCCCCCAAATCCCGAGGTTCCTCAGCCCGCACCTTTACCTCCTCACCCGGCCGCAGCCCGCTCCGTTCCAGGACAGCCCCAGCCCGTTCCTCAACCCGCGCCAGCACCCGAGCCGGTGCCGCAGCCGAATGCTCACCACCCCGTCGCTGCTCGCTCTGATCACGTTCAAGTCCCGCGCCCAGATAATGCGGTTCCACCCCAGCCTGTACCTCAGCCAGGTGCTCCTCTCCCTGCTGAGAACTAGATTTTATTTTCTCAGCTTGTTTTGCAAACATAGGTAGAGCACTCGGACATTCGCGCATGTAGTCTCTCTCCTTCCTGTCTTTCATTGCTTCCGTTTTAATACACTCTTTTAATTACATGGTGTGGTATTGGTAGAGCTCGACCATATATTTGCCTTACGATGGTTCTCGAGGGTAGTGTATTTTAAGACGTTAACTGGTGATTCATTGGGAGGATAGAACAAATTTGTTCCGTGATAATGGCATTTAACCGTACATGGTGAAGACCGAAGTATAAACATGGATGAAATGAAGGGAATACAGTGTGGTGAGGGTCTGGGGGGGGGGGAGTGTGAGTACGAAAGCCGAGACCCGAGATGTACAGGGTGACACAGTCTTGTGAACGATGATGGAACCCGAGAAGAGTGTGGACCCGACGCACCGTTACAATCTAACGAACCAGTCCGAGTCCGAAAATTCTGAAACTTAAACGACGAGACGAACCGAAACACACGGCCAGTCCAACTGAAATAAAGAATAAAAATAAAACTTTAACACCCGAGGCCTCCATCTCAGTCATCCCTCCTCCGTCCTTTGTTTACGTACGTATACGCCCCGACCGGGAACACTACACGTTCCAGCCCGGGATGGGCCTTATGCCACGCACTCAGGATTTTGATATGACAAGATCTGTCGTGGAGTGCGTCTGGCACTGAGCTGGGCCAGTTCCGCGCTTCATCATACTCCGGTTGTGGGGATAGGTACCGAGGAGAAAGTGCCGAGAGCTCGTTTGTCGGTGGGTCGTGGGCTGGTGAAAGTGAGGGGAGTACCTGGGCAGGTTCTACTTGCGGAGATTTGCGAATGTATGCGCCTGGAGCTGGGGGTTGGGACATGACCACCAATGTTTTGAGGTTAGGAAACTCGGGAAGGGCAGACATGAATACGTCTTGTAATGCATCCTAGTCGTCCCGCGATCAAATACTGCCCTAGGCTACTTATGGATGGGAACATACCTGTCTAATATGTCCTCGGTGTATTTCCAGCCTCAACAACCTCAGGAACGGTGCTTGTAGACCAAGTAGACCCAGACCCTGCGCGAGTATCTCAGTCGTCATGAGAAAGGCTGTGATATCCACGCCTATGACTAGCTCAATCGACTCGGGCGGCGTGGCAGATTCGAAAGCTGTGCCAAGTTGTATAAAGTCTTCAATCTCGGCTATCGTCCCTAATACGGAAAGACGTGAAAGGCGAGAAAGGCGAGAAAGCAATAGTTTGGGGAGTAGTCGTAACGGGGCAGCCAAGTCCCGTAGCGCGGGGAGTGCGTCTGAACCAAGCCCGGCCAATCCGTCCGGTCTACAGACGACGTATAATTCCTCGATGGCTGGTTGAGTCGATAAAAATTCCGAGATGGGGTACATGTCATCAGATGAAAGTACACAAACGAGTTTTGTGAGCCGACAAGACATTTGGCTCATAACGCTGGACGTTGCGAATATGCCGAGTTGGAGCGAGAGAAAAGTCAAGCCAGTCATGTTGCCCAGTGCACGGGTAAGGGTATCAGGGAAATTCCGGGGAACACGGGAAGAAGACAGACGGAGGGTGAACGAGCGCACCAAGCGCGCAGTCTCTGGATTGGTTGACAAGGTAAGCAGACACCGGGTCGTGCGCGGCGTGCTCATGTGGGAGATCGATGCGTACAACGCACGAATGGAAACGAAATAAACTCCACGAGAGACGGCTGATAGGTTTGCTTGCGTACTCGCCGCTGCATATTGTGCTACGAGATCAAATAACTCGATGGGGAGTCTGACTGCCATCGTTGTGGAGTCGGGTGGTGATGGACTTGTCCAAGTGGGGCAGGTTGATCGGCTCGTGGCAATTTGAAATGATTGAAACACCGAGTCGAGACAACTTTGCTGAGCTAATCACCGATAATAGGTTTGCTGATTGACTCTTCCAGCCTTCAGCTCCAAATCGCAGATCTAGAACGAGCCTTTTCACGCTCCCACGAATGATATCATTAATTGTCGGGGGCTGCGGATAACGATAAATTTGGCGCTAAGAACATTAGGTCAGATCAGCGCCAAGTTTGTGTTTGTATCGGGAACATTGGTGGCTGCCCGGAACTGCCCAAGGGTGGTCATGACGAGAAGCCTTTGTTGCTCCACCGGTATCCTATCTTCCTCATCAGCTCGTCCCCACCCTTCCACCTAGATCAAACTATATCCCCTGTCCAATATTGGGACCTGCTTTCCAGTACCTCCTTTTCCAGGTATGATCAAGAGTGGAATACAGGACTTACTCCAGTACGAGACTGGCCGGCTTTCAGCTTCCTGCGTTTGGGGCTGAATATGCCAATCAGCCTCCACTTGCATCGAGTCCAATCTGATCTACGTGTTATCCGACATGGTCCAAATTCTGCTAGTACCATTAGACAAGGTATCCTCTGCAAAAAATGTGGGGGATAATTACTTCAAATTACTTGTAATTACTTGATATTATCCCATTACACTATTGTTGTCCCCCC
>WSTI01000237.1:0-10154 GCA_019616915.1 Ceratobasidium sp. 423
AGGAGGCAAATGAAACTATAGTGTGTCAATGGGCGGAAGCACTAAAAAAGCAGGCTGACAATCCTAGGAATTCCGCCATGGGTCATCCACCAGAAATCCATTGGAAGCTTTGGGGCTTTGGTTGGCATAAACTCTTGTTCTTCTACACTGTTGCTTAGCGAGACAACTCTAATGTATTGCTAACAGACATGCAAATAGAAAACACTGGAAAACACGGGGGCTTTGGTGAATGAAAACCATAAGAGAATTCTGATGATTCCAGGGGAGAATAAGCTTACTCTTATTCAGCATGACCTATGCCACAAATGCCAATCGAAATGAAGCCGTTTCTTACATCATTTATTTGTCTTTAAATGCCCAATCCCCCCTAGTGAGTAGAACAAGACCCACCATGTCCGAACCTCAAATCCAAGAACCCAATGTCAACCTCAACACCTTATACCAAGAAATCCTCCAAATCAAGAATGACATCAAAACCCTCAATGACCAAATGGTCACACAATTCGCCTTCCTCCAAAACCCCTTGGAGGAAATTACCAAAATCAGCAAAGAAATTCGGGACACAGTCGAAGACAAGTCCCAAGAAGAAGCACCAGAACAAGAGGAAGCAGCTACTACTTCTGACCATTATGGATTCGGGGTTTTCAATGGAACCACCGATACACCAAGACCCAGGGATAAGGGAAAGAAAAAGGAGGAGCCGACTCCCAGGACAAGCTTGGGAATGGTGGCAAGCTCCACAGGCCACCTTGGCACAATCGGAGAACCACAATCAATTTTCAGCCCTCCAAAAGGAAGTATTCCACCCCTTGCCAGCGCGGCCCACACACCCACAAGGGAGCAATCCCCTACAAGAGAACAATCCAGGGGATGCTCCCAAACAAGACAACCATCACCCACCCAGGGTCGAAGGAAGCGAAAGGTCAAACTAGATCCACCTTTGAAACTAAAAAGTATAGTACCCAAGGATGTTAAAAAATGGATCCTAGATGCTACTGTCTGGGCCCAATACTATGCAGATGAATTCGAATCAGAACAAGAAGTTGTCTTGCACTTATTCACACTCCTTGAAGGAGAACTAGCAGATTGGGCCTCTCCCTTTATGGCAAAACTCTTATCGTGACCCCTTACCACACCAATTCAAACCTTGGAAACCTTCTATAGGACCCTGGTGGAGGCATATGGCGACCCCGATGCAGAAAGAGCAGTGGCCAGGAAAATAATGGAATTAAGTCAAACAGGAACAACAGTAGAATACACTACTAAATTCCGAACATTGGCTGCTGAACTCTCCTGGAATGATCCAGCCCTAATGGGGCAATACCATCGAGGGCTCCATTGGAAGGTAAGGGAGGTCCTATCACAAAAAGATACTCAGCCAACAACCCTTCAACAATTGATTACAGCAGCACAAAGAATTGATGCTGTTCACCGAGAAAATGAGGAAAGTCGCCCCAAGAAGGAGAAAACCAAGGAGAAGGGCAAGACCACTCAAAGTTCTGGATCAACCATGAAGGAAAAAATGGCCGACAAAGATAATTTTGTTGATAGGGATGAAAGAGATCACTGCCGCAAGGAAGGACTATGTATCAAGTGCGGCAAATCAGGACACAGCATCAAGGAGTGCCCCAATGGGTGGCACAAATCAAAACTCAAGAAAGAAGAGAAGAAGGAGGTTAAAAAGGAAAGTGCCAAGATAGCTCAGGACAAGCCTGAGGAAGTCAAGATTGAAGCCGAGTCGGGAAAAGAATGAGGTCTCACATGTCTACAGATGTGAGGACCTCAGAAGGAGTCTTGAAGGAATACGTGTATAATACAATTGAATCGAATAGACCACTCCTCTACACAAGTATTTCCCTGATAAACTCCAATGTAGAATCCCTAATGGCACTCATCGACTCTGGTGCCACCGCTAGTTTCATCCACCCGAAACTAGTAGAAAAATACAAACTTCCAACAATCACCCTCCAAAGACCCCACATCATAACCATGCTTGATGGATCTTCCCCACAAAAGGGAAAAGTCTGGAGAAAGGTTTCCCTCAAATTTATTTGTGAAGGAAGACGAAATAAGTGTGACTTCCTAGTAGCAGACATTGGACATAACCAGCTGATCCTTGGAAACAACTGGTTAAGAGAATACAACCCAATTATTAATTGGGTTGAAGAAACACTACAATTCCCTGAATTAGTAGAAGTAGCTACAGAAGAAGATGTGGACCAGAACCCCCTCGAAGATATACCAGAAACCTACCGTAAGTTCACCAAGGTGTTTGGAGAGGAAGAATTCTCCAAATTACCCCCCCATAGGGAATTCGATATTACCATCGAACTTAAGGAGGAAGGGAAGAAGCTTAATTCCCCCCTATACGCTATGACGGATTCTGAATCCAAGGAACTAAAAGAATGGCTAGAACAAGAACTTAGCCATGGAAAGATTCATCCAAGCAAATCTAGCATCTCAAGTCCAGTCATGTTCGTTCCGAAAGCAGATGGACAAAAAAGATTGGTTGTCGATTACCAAAAATTAAATGACAACACAGTCAAGAATGTATACCCTCTACCCAGGCCTGACAATCTAATGGCGAAGGTATGGGGGGCAAAAATCTTCACCAAACTGGATCTACGATGGGGATACAACAATGTACAAGTCAAGGAAGAAGATGTGTGGAAGACGGCCTTTAGAACCAAGTATGGGCTATTCGAGACACTCATCATGCCCTTTGGGCTTACCAATGCCCTGGCCACCTTCCAACATTTCATGAACTCAATATTCCGAGACATGTTGGATGTCAATGTAGTAATTTATCTAGATGATATTCTCATCTTCTCAGAAACAGAAGAAGAGCATCAGAAACACGTCGAAGAAGTACTACAAAGACTAGAAGAAAATCAGCTCTTCTGCAAAGGCTCAAAATGCTTTTTCCATAAAAAAGAAGTAGACTATTTGGGAATCGTAATCTCAGTCAAGGGATTCTCCCTTGACAAGCTCAAAGTAGCAGCAGTCCTGGAATGGCCTACCCCTCAAAACAAGAAACAGCTACAAAGCTTCTTAGGATTCGCAAACTTCCTAAGATGCTTTGCAAAGGATTTTAGTATTATCGCTCGACCCTTGAATGATCTCCTGAAGAAAGATATAGAATGGCAATGGGAGGAGAAACAACAACTAGCGTTTGAGGAACTTAAGTGCACTATTACAGAAGCACCAGTGTTAGTGCACACAGACCCCAACAAGCCATACTTTCTGGAAACAGATGCCTCAGGAGCAGCAATGGGAGCCGTACTTAGTCAATGACAAGAAGACAGGAGATTACACCCAGTAGGATACATGTCTCAATCCTTCAAAGATGCAGAAAGAAACTATGACACACATGACAAGGAACTTTTAGCCATCATCCGCACTCTTGAATTCTGGAGAATATTCCTGGAAGGGACCATTCTCCCAATTACCATATTTACTGACCACCGCAATCTTGAATATTGGCAAGATAGCAGAAACTTCAACTGTTGCCATGCTCGATGGCATATCCTCCTGGCCAACTACAATTTCCAGATCCACTATAGGCCAGGAAAACAATCAAATAAACCAGATGCCCTTTCCAGGAGAAGCGATCACCTGGATATACCTCCCAAACCCCAAATCATGCTTCCAAAGGAAGTATTCGCTAATGCTGCTACCATTGATACCAACACACATATTCAAACACTTATTGAAGCAGCATTAGACCAAGATGAAAGCCTGGAAGAAATCCTTCACTTCTTCCAGATCAAACAAGAAGAGGCCCCTGTCATGACTCATCTCAGAGGGACTAGGAGAAGTATGCAAGGGCACTGGTATGTATGCCCAGGAAAGGATGCGGGTGGCGCCTACAGTGTATATACCACTCGACTTGTACCTTGGCACGGTGGCTAAGGGTTTATCTGCACCAACGAAGGGTGAGTAACAGTGAAGGGGTGACAAGGGCCCAGGGTTATGGTTTACTTAGTTAAAGATGCACTTGGTCCTTAAGAGGACCTGGGCAAGGGGTAGAGATAGTAGGCTAGTCCTATAGACAAGAGGTCAAGCCTTGCTGGATAGCATCGGCTTGACCTTGGTTATATACATAAAGCCAGCCACAATCAAACATACAGGTACAATCCAAGAAGCGACAATATTGGCAAAGCCATATCACATCCGAGGACAAATACATCATATGACATTTGACTAAGGTTATGACTTATAAATATACCAGAAAAGGAAAGTGTCTGGACAGAAAGATAGAAAATAGTATTAAATCCTGTCATGATGATCGTGATCATGACATTACCCCCTCTTCAGGGTCCTTCCACATTGGGGTGACATTTGTGGAAATCAGCCACTGCTTCTGGAGCATTTTCTAACAATTCTGCTGGTTCCCAAGAGTTGCTCCCTTCATTGTATCCTTTCCATTGGACATAATATTCTAGATGCTTATTTTTCCCTCAGCCTTTATAATGACTATTTAAAACTTCCTCGACTTCGTACTCCTCTTCCCCTTCTTCCATGATGATGGGTGGTGGTTGTGGGGGATCTCATCCATGAGGATCTGGACTGAACCGTTGGAGCAGGCTGACATGGAATACATTATGAATCTTCATCGTATGGGGAAGCTCCAGTTGATAAGCATGTGTCCCGACCCTTTTGAGTACCTTGTACGGGCCTAGGCGTTTATGACTAAGCTTGATGGATGGTGTATCTGTGGTGATGTTTTGGTGGCTTAGCCATACTCGGTCCCCGACTTCGATTAGTTCAGCATCCCTATGCTTTTGATCATAGTATTCTTTCATTCGCTCCTGAGCCAGTTGAATTGAGGCCTTAACTTCATCATAGCCCTTTTGAAGGAAATCGGCATGTTCATCAGCATTTGGTACTTTATCCCCTGACTCATTATTGACGGTGAGTCTTGGGTTATAGCCATAGCATACTTGGAAGGGGGATTTTCTGATCAACGTTTGGAGGGTGTTGTTATGGGCAAATTCCACCATTGGCAATAAAGTCACCCAGTCCAACTGTTGGTGGTTGCAGAAGATCCATAGGAATATTTCGACATCTCGATTAGCCCTCTCGGTCTGTCCATCGGTTTGAGGCTGGTAAGCTGTAGAGTATGTTCCCTTGATCGCCAACCGATGATACAGTTGTTGCATAAACTTAGCCTTGAAGACCGATCCTCGATCCGAGATTGTGCTTTGTGGCAAACCATGGAGCTTCCATACATATGTTACAAATAGGTTTGCGATGTCGATGGCAGTAGTGGTTGTGTGGGTGGGGATTAGGTGGATCATTTTTGAGAATCTGTCCACTACTACTAGGATTGCATTGAACCCTTCTGAGAGGGGAAGTCCAGTGATGAGGTCATAGGAAATGTTGAGCCAAGGTCCTTCAGGAATTTGTAGGGGCTTTCAAAGTCCTTGGGGAAGTTGGTTGGAGATCTTGGATCTTTTGCAAGCTTCGCAATGGTCGACATAGGAATTAACAAATTTCTTGATCGAAGGCCAAAAATAAGTTCTAGATATGAGTTTGAGTGTTCAAGCTTGGCCTGGGTGTCCTGCAGTGATATTGTCATGTCTTGACTCCAAAATAAGATTCCGAATGGTATCGTCCTTAGGTACGAAGATTTTTCCCTTGAACTTAAGCAATCCTTCCTTCATTTCCCAGTCTCGGACCGGTTTGCCTTTTCAGAAGGCTTCAATGATTTCCTTGAGGCGATCATCTTCATGGATTGCTTCGCCGATTAAGTCATTGATTTCCTGGTCTGAGGTGATGGCATTGAGGAATAGTTCGGGTTTCAAGAGAATTTGATTCTCTGCCCCCCCTTCAGGTTCTAAGCTGTAGTGTCATGATAGGATATCCGCTTTTTTGTTCAAGTTTCCCGGCCTATAGATTATCTGAAAGTTGTATTCCGATAGGGTATTTGACCATCATACTTGTCTCCTTGTGAGCATGTGCAGCTTCTTGAAATGTTCCAGATTCTTATGATGTGTTAGGATCTGGATTGGTTTAGCAGAGCCATGGAGCAGATGTCTCCATTCCACTAGAGCCCTCAGGATAGCTAGTAACTCTTTGTTGAAAATATCACAGTTACATTCGGCGGGGGACAAGGATTTGGAGTAGAATGTGACAGGGTGTAGTTTCCCATCCGTATCCTTTTGCGAGAGTATGGCACCTGTCACATAGTCTGAAGCGTCGCATTCCAGGATAAACTCTTCCTTGACATTTGGGAACATTAATAACGGAGCGGTGGTCAAATATCATTTGAGAACTTCAAAGGCTAATTCCTGCTTGTTGGTCCACTCCCAAGTCTTGTCCTTTTTCAGGGTATCATATAATGGTCTTGCGACGTTCCCGAAGTTAGGGATGAATCTCCTGTAGAAGTTTACAAAGCCTAGGAATTCTTGTACATTCTTGACGCTTCTGGGATGGGGCCAATCTAGAGCTTTCGTCACTTTCTCCTGGTCGACCTTGATTCCTTTGTTGGTAACTATACAACCTAGGTAGTCGATTTTGAGCACATTGAAATGGCACTTGGCTGGATTGCAGAATAGACTGTTATGACGGAGTCATTCTAGTACCATTCTGACTTGTTCCTCATGATTCTCACCATCTTTCACATGGATTAAGATATCGTCCAAGTAGACCTCGACAAAGGGGAGGTCCCCTAAAATGTGGTTCATAAACCACTGAAAGGTGGTGGGGGCATTTGTGAGCCCAAAGGGCATGATGCAATATTCAAATAGTCCAAACTTGCACTTAAAGGCCGTTTTCCACTTGTCCACCACCTTGATTTGAATCAGGTGGTACCCGTTCTTTAGATCCAGCTTTGTATATACTCGGCTGCCTCTTAGTCAGTCCATTAATTCTTCTGGTAGGGGGATTGGGTAGACGTCCTTTTTCGTTAGGTCGTTTAGTGCCTTATAGTTGATACACATTCTGGGATCCCCATTCTTTCTTTGGGCAAAGGTTACTGGGGAGGAAGTGGAGGAGTGGGATGGCTGAATGGTTCCTCGAGCAAGGTGTTCATCCAACGTTTTGCGCAGGACTTCTTCCTTGTACGGGGTTACTTTGTAAACTCGACCATGGGTTGGGACTGCCCCTGGTATAAGATCTATAGAGATATCTCAAGGTCGATGGGGGGGAAGTTTGGCTGCTCATTCGATTGAGAAGACGTCCTGAAAATCATGATAGGCCATATGGACGTTTTCTAAAGCATTCAACTGGAGGGTGGTTGGTAATTCCAGGCATCCTTCTTGACAGTAGGTGGATGTGAACGCCATAGTGGATTTCTCCCAATTGATGTCTGGGTTATGCCTTTTGAGCCACAACATACCTAGGACCATGGAATGATTACCAATGTCCACAATGTGGCAATCGATTGTCTCACTATGTCCGCCTATTTCTAAACAGAACTTAGTATAAGTAGTAATCATGCCAGATGATATTTCGCGCCCATCTATAACTCATAGTTTCTTGGCGTGTTCATGTTTAAAAATTGGGAGTCTATGGCTAGCCACCACTCCTGGGTGAATGAAGCAGGAAGTTGCACCTGAATCAATCAGGGCTTTTCCATCAAATCTTTTGGCCGAATAGGCAGTTTTGTGAAGGGGAGAGGATGCAATGGGAATGGCAGTAAAAGTAGCATATATTTGATTTACATTTGATATGGAGCAGATTTCGTAGCTACAGTTTTCATTATACATTCCCATTAATATCTCGCCGAGAGAGGATTTCCTCAGTTCTCCTTGGCAGGTCCTTTTCCCGACTCCTGATCAGAGGAAATGGGATCGAATTGAATAAGGTCATCATCAAGTGTGGCTTGGTGGCCAGATATGGCCTTAGAAGGGCAATTCCTTGCAAAATGACCTCGACCTCTGCAATTGTGGCAAGTAAGGCCTCCCTGGCCTCTGCCATCCAAGTCCATGGGAGTTGGAGCATTTGCCCTCGGGGCCATAGGTGGTGGTGGGGGTGGTCGATTGACCCCTGTAGGACGAGCATCATGTTTCAGAGCTGCAAAGGGCATGGTGACAGCTTGGTTCGTTCCTTCCCATAAGACAAATGCTGCATTCCTTCCTCTATCATTGGCTCCGATTCGGTTGACCGTTCCCTTTTTGGCTCTTCCATCTGTCCTGATCATGAACACCTTATCGTTTGGCTTGAATGTGGGAGGATTTGGGGTAAATGTGGCAGTTTGCCTGCAGTGTTTTGCAGTTTGGGTGTGGGATTGGTGTGTTGGATTGGGTGGAAAGAGGCAAGATGCTGGTCCGCATTCAAGGCCCTAGTATAGACCTCCTGGAAAGTAATGCCATTGGCATGCAGGTTGAACATTTGGTTGAATAAGAGGGTCTTAATATCCTCCTTTAGTCCCATTTAGAACATATCACATAAGGCTCGATCCCCATAATTAAGTTCAAGGGAGTATTGGTGGAAGAGATGGAGGTATTCTTGAACCATGCCAGATTGCTTGAGTTTCTCGAGGCGTTCCCTATTCCGATGTGTCTTATGAGGGTCACCATATCTCCTTAGGACCTCAACGATGAAGTCCCTGTAATTTGTTAGCCAGGGAACCACGTTTCCGGTGGTATGGTCGTCTAAGAAGGGTTGAAGCCAGGCTCGTGCCGGTCCTTCCATTAAGGTAGTGGCGAATACAATTTTTCGATTTTCGGAAGCACTTGGTTCCACCGTGGTGATGTATGTGTTGACACTTGTGAGGAATTGGTCGGTTTTTTCGATGTTAGTTCCGTCGAATTTCTCAGGCAGACTGAGCTTGAGTCTACTTGTGCTTCCTGCGGCCAGTGGTCCTGCATGGGCTAAGTTCGTTATATCCTGTTGTGCTTGTTGAACATCATTTTGGAGGATTTGGTTTTCTCCTGTCAAGGCAGTGACTTCTCCTTGCAGATTTTGGATAGTAGTGGCTTGTTGGTTTATGATCCCTTGGAGGGCCTGGACTTGTCCATAGAGTTGGGCAAAGTTATGATTATTCAATACAGCATTTATATCAATAGGACCCAACATGGCTTTTTACAGATCCTCGCTATCAGAGGAGATGGATATGTGGCTTTGGGGACTATAGACTATTTCCTTGTCCAAATCATCCGAGATGTATGTATATCTGGGAGAGGTGGGAGTATATGGTGGGACTGATTCAGGACGGCCTTGGTTATTGTTTCGAAAGGCAAGGAAGGTGATATTGTGGGGGTGGATGGTACCCCATCCATTATCGATTATTTCCTGTACTTGTTCTTGATAGGCTTTGACTTGGAGATCGGCCTGTTCGAGGTTATTATGTAATTCAATGATTTGTTCCTCGAGGAGGTTAATGCGATCCTACCGGTCATTCAGGCTATCAATGAGGTCATCATATAAGTCAGCAAGGGTGTACTTTTCTTGTTGGTAAATGCATGTGATACAGATAGAGTTGGTAACATCAACAATGGCGTCATCATAGTCCAGAGCCTTATAGTAGAAGGATAGGGTGCCAAATATGGCGTGGAGAATAATATTGAGAATTCTTGAAGTGATGCGTTCCACCAACACTGGGTGTACTTGATCAGTGAGCAAAGAATACGGGTTTAGAGTGCAGATTACTAACTGTTTGCATCTACAACTAGTGTTGAACTATCCTTAGTTTTTTATTACTGCCTTGGTCGGGCGTGATAATAACTAGGTACTAGCAAGCAGTTGGTCAGCTGACTAACAGTGTAGGGCTCAGGGTGCTGGCACCTTGGTATGTGGGCAATCGCTAGACCCAATAGTCTTATCCAATCTCTACTGCCTATCCTTTGGTACTTTTGATTATTATGTACCCAGGGACTATCGGCGTTTCGAGGTATGGCAGTGCTATCAGTGCTGTTGCTTGTTGATAGGGTGAAAAGGCTTGACCTAGTGTCACAACTCAGCTCGGAGGGACTAGGAGAAGTATGCAAGGGCACCGGTATGTATGCCCAGGAAAGGATGTGGGTGGTGCCTACGGCATATATACCACTCAACTTGTACCTTGGCATGGTGGCTAAGGGTTTATCTGCACCGACAAAGGGTGACTAACAGTGAAGGGGTGACAAGGGCCTGGGGTTATGGTTTACTTAGTTAAAGATGCACTTGGTCCTTAAGAGGACCTGGGCAAGGGGTAGAGATAGTAGGCTAGT
>WSTI01000238.1:0-10140 GCA_019616915.1 Ceratobasidium sp. 423
GGAGACGAGAAGAAGGGGTCCTCGATCATGCGGAAGAGAGGACGGAAGTCGTTGAGTAGACTACGAGTAAGCGACATTGTTATGATCGGTGTACTGGTAAATTTAGCGAAGTAGGGAGATGAAAGCTTGAGTATGAGTATGGGTGAGTATGAGGGTAGATCGAATGCTGAACTGGCGGGCCGAGGGGGAGAGATCCTGCTCTTTTATACCTTTTGAATGCTAGAAAGTTCGTCCTCTGTGAATATGCATCAGCAATGCATGAATCTAGTGAAGGCTGGGGGATGATCGGGTGGGTTGGAGAAAGGAGTGGTAAGCGCTCGTCGCTTCTCGAAAGTTCCACCCATCACGTGATACATGGTATAAGAGCTCATTACTTAACAATTATGTTGTACGTGGGTTCAAATAATTAGAAATTCGTAAAGGTGGCCAAGGAGGCAAACCGACACGCGTACATACAACTCGCTTCATTCAAGGTTGCTTGAACCATCCTTCAGTAACAACAGATGCCTGGCGCAGTATCACCCGATCCGACCCCTCTCCGGAGGATTGTCCACGGAACACATTCAGCCCCAACCCAATCGTGGATAAAATACGAGCAGGAGGCTGCCCCCCGGGTCGAGGCTCGAATTCCGTCATCAGAGCAGGGTCAAAAGCTGCACCATAGCGGTAAGCCGTAGGCTGGAAATCTCCCAGCAAGACAATTTTCTCCTTTATCATGACGCACCAATCCCATGCTTGTGTTGCGATCTCCGATAGCTCCTTCGTGTGGGTATCTTTTGGCCGCGCGTTTCTGGCGCCGAAAACATACTTCAGCATCGGCATCAAATTCTCGTTGAGGATGTTCGGTCCAGCTTTAGACCTGAGGCTGGATAGCTCCTGCTCCCCAATCAACCCAGAAATTGCAGTAAAGGAAGCCGTCCGCCAGCGACCAAGAGTGGCTTGGGGCTCTAAGCGCCGGTCGGTTTAGCTTTCGTTTTGGAGTGCATACAACGTACCTTTATCTCGTATCCGGCCATACATCGCCAAAACATGCTTATTCCTGGCATCTGATATTTGAAACCCAGGATGAAATGGGCCGATTATACGCTTGTAGACTTGCTCGCAAAGAATAGATCGAATGGCAACATCGAGAAAATCCTCCAACTGCATCCCAGCCCCCTTTGAGGACAGGACTAACGATGCCTTGCCGTCTTCGTGCCCGAACAATTGTTTTAATTTGGGTAACTCGAATGCATTTCGAGTGGTGGTCATACCGTTCCCGTAAGTATCTACGAGGTGTTGCGACAACGAGAGAGCAAGATCTTCAATGCGACGATTCAGGTCAATCAGACTCTGTACAATATCTCTTTGTTCAAGCGTTTCGTTAACCCAAAGCTGAGAGCGCAAGGCGGTGCATTGGTCAAGGTGTTGCTGTAGCTGAGCAGAAACCCCCTCGGTCTGTTTCTTTGACTCTTCCAACTCGAGCTGCAGTTTTTTGACCTCGTTGGAGCCTAGTTTATTAGAAGAGGCCCGGATTTGGGACAAGTTCACAGCCGCAATTCTAGGCCTGGTGGCCACGGGTCCATTTTCTCTAGCCCGTGCACATTTCATGAGGTAGGTATTGATATCGTCGTCGTTTGGCACACGCCTGCTACAAAGCTCGTCTTGAACGCTCATAAGTGCTGGGGTTTTTTGCGCATAGGAAAGGAGCACGTTGCGTATGGACTGAGTTTCCAGGGCTGAGACGTCAACCCGAGCACCGGACTCATACAACGGGTAAAAGGGAGACTTTGGATCCAAGAGAGGGCCAATAAGCTTCTGGTGGTCGACCTGTTCCCCCGGTCGAGGAACGAGAAGAATAGTGAGTCTATCCATAAAGGAGTTGCCGAGGATTGACTTTATGAGATATAGGTTTCGCTTCAGGACACCGCTACCCAAGCGAGTGTCCTGGGTATGAAGGTAAATAACCCCTGCCATTTTCGCGGGGGTTTTGCCACAACATCTACGACCGCCAGCGTCAGTAAATTTGAAGCAAGTTGGCATTATTTAACTTACAGAAAGTGTGCGAGCTTGGTCATTACTTCTGCGTCACTCATTGATGCGTTGTCGAAGCCAGGAGAGTCAACAAGCATGAAGTTGTGTTTGCCATCGCTCACACTGTTGAAGTGAAAGTCCGTGGTGCCGAGTTCGAATCCATTCGAGATTTCCCGAACGGGTTTCCCCAAGGCTGCATTGATAAGCTTTAGAGTGGGTTAGAACCCATGTCTTAGAGAGTCTCAAATGGCGTACCGAAGATTTTCCACATCCTTGTGCGCCAAGTATCCTTATTTACCCCTGGTTTTAGCTCAAGCGCTTGGGAACCCCTTTCACCTGGAACTCACAGGATCGGTACAGGTGCCACCTCTTCCTTAGGTTTGGTCGCGTTCGGCTTGGTCGAGTTCTTGGGCGAAGTGCTTGGTCCCTGGTTCACTGCTGGGCCTATCTCTTCCTCGTTTATTTGCCCCGCACTCGGGGCGGGGCGATTACTTGATCGATGTGACCGGGTTGATCCGCCAGTGCCTCTGCGGCTTTGCCCCGGATAATGCTGACGTTTTGGTGGGCCGGATGGGCTCTTAGCTGTCATTGTTGGATGGGTTGGAGGCGATGGGTGTTAGAAAATTGAGGTGGATGAAGTGGCCAATATACGTGTTAACCACATTGACACTTGTTTGTCCACAACGTGTCCCTGAAATTGTGTTGGGCAATGTCAGGTACGTAACTGTATGGATACAATAAGTATCTTACGTAACTGTAACTTACAATGTGCGATACACCCGCATTCGGACATGTGAATAAAAAAGGAAATATAAACAATTCATTTATATACATCTGCAGCTCGAATGTATGTTTCGGGACTGGTATTATCTGAATCAGCTAGGGCCACAGAACTCTCGAGTGGCAGAGAGAACACGGCAAGAAACACGGGGCCAAGGACATTGCCCAAAAGTTGAGAAGTCAAGTCTATTCTGTTGGTGGCGAGAGCCTTGTGAAGTTCACCCAGCTCACCTGAAACCAGGGCTGGCGCTATGCTCTTGTCTAGCAATTCATCACCGGCTTCGTCCGGTACTGTAAAATCATTAGTGTCCGTGGTGTTATTTCCGGGTATTAGGTATCCTTCTAGGATGTCTTGAAGCCGTAAGAGTGATTTTTTATGCCGCATTACGGGCTTTTTGCCTGTTGTAAATAGAGGGGGTGGTTTTAATCTAATCATATCTAATCATATTAAATTCGTATTAATACGATTTTGGACAGTACTGTGTGTGTGTGTGTGTGTGTGTATTACATATTTAACGAGCTACATGAACACTTGGTCAAAACGCTCGTGGACAGAGTCCAGGCGGCCATAAGCACAGGTAGGAGAAACAGAAAATGCACTAGGGATGGAACGATCATCAGGGTCCAGGTAGGGGGCCTAATCTACGAAAAGGCGATGCAGCAGGACAGGTGTAACGCAGCGGAACACTCAACAAAGTGAGCGTAGAGCAATAGACAAAGAAAGTGCTGCAAATCAAGACAGGGTTAGTCACGTGATGCATACACCTATATCCTGTTTTTGGTTTTCATTCAGTCTAACACATTTATTTCGCTCCACTTATAACTTACTAATAAATCTACCCTCATTCAGCCAGACTGGGAAGCCACTACCAGTGGTGTTAAAACCCATCAACTTGTATACATTCTTCCATGGCGTATAGAAGGCCAAGTATCATGATACTTGATACATTTGTGCTTCGTATGCCCATAGATATGTATTCAATTTCCGTTTTAGTAGCATGCAGGCTGGGTCATAATTGACACACGAAGATTATTCGTTTGCCCTTCGGGAGAGCCACACTTGGGCAGAAAAGGTTTGTCTCATCACGTGACGTTCAAATAATTGCCACTTCATCCGCCTCTCTTCCCGTACGCATTGCCTCCAATGGCAACACAACCTCCTCCGAATAGTAAGAAATGGTCAAACAAGTCACGTAGAAAAAGGGGTGCATCAGCCAAGTCACGTCAACCAAATTCAGAGCCAACGAGTGGAGAGGCAGCCAATGGGTCACTGAATCTTGGTTCAGGCGCTTCACCTGTTAACTATATCGAGCCTAAGGATGAAGTGGTGCTACCCATTCTGTGAGTTCGCCGATAAGAGTTTCCCGGAAACCCGAGCTAAAACTAGAGGCAAATAAGGATACTTGGGGCACAAGGGTGTGGGAAATCTTCGGTATGCTAAAGGCGACTCTTCGGGGCATATTTCTCATGTTATGATCCACCCCTAAAGCTTATTAATGTAGCCTTCAGCAAATCCATTCGGGAGATCTCTAACGGATTCGAACTCGCGACCAAGGAGTTTCAGTTTAATACCCTGAACACCGGTAAACACAACTTCATGCTCGTTGACTCTCCCGGCTTCGACAACACGTCCATAAGCGATGGAGAGATAATAACAAAACTTACACGCTTTCTGTGGGTCGAAGCAGGGCTTACTCCGAGTTTCAATACTAATATCGGCGATCATAGATGCTGCGGTAAGACCCCTGCAAAAATCGCAGGGGTCATTTATCTTCATACCCAAAACACTCGCTTGGGTAGCGGTGTCCTTAGAAGAAACCTACATGCTATAAAGTCATTGCTCGGCGACTCCTTTATGGATAGGCTTACCATTCTTCTCGTTCCCCGACCGGGGGAACAGGCCGATCACCAGGAACTTGTTCGCCCCCTCTTGGATCCAAAGTCTCCCTTTTACGATTTGTATGAGTCGGGTGCCCAAGTTGACGTCTCAGCCCTGGAAACCCAGTCCATACGTAACATACTCCTTTCCTATACAGGAAAAGCTCCAGCCCTTATGGACGTTCAAAATGAACTCTGTAGGTCCGGACGTATGCCAAACGACGGCAATATCAGTAATTATCTCATTAAATTCGCCCGGGCTAGAGAAAGTGAATCTGTGGTCACCAGGCCTAAAATCTCAGCTACGGGCCTGTCTCAAATCCAGGCTTCTTCTACTCCCCATGGCTCCAACGTGGTCCAGGAATTGCAGCTCCGGTTAGCAGAGTCAAAGAAACAGACGGATAGATTTTTTACCCAGCTGCAGCAACAACTCGACCAGTACACCGTCTTATGCTCCCAGCCCGAGATTAACGAAAACGTTGAGCAGAGGGATATTATACAAAATCTCGTTGACCTTAATCGCCGCGTCGAAGATCATGCTCTCTCGTTGTCGCAACACCTCGTAGATACTTACGGGAACGGTATGACCACCACTCGAAATGCATTCGATTTACCCAAGTTAAAGCAATTGTTCGAACATGAAGAAGGCAAGGCATCGTTGGTTTTATCCTCAAAGGGGGCTGGGATGCAGTTGAAGGATTTTCTCGATGTTGCCATTCGATCTATTCTTTGCGAGCAAGTCTACAAGCGTATATTCGCTTCATTTCATCCTGGGTTAGAAATATTAGATCCCAGGAATAACCACGTTCTGGCGATGTATAGGCGGATACGAGATAAAGGTACGTTGTATGCACTCCAAAACGAAAGTTAAACTGACTGGTGCTTAGAGCCCCAAGCCACTCTCGGTCACTGGAGGACGGCTTCCTTTACTGCAATTTCTGGGTTGATTGGGGAGCAGGAACTATCCAGCCTCAGGTCTAAAGCTGGACCGAACATCCTCAACGAGAATTTGATACCGATGCTGAAGCATGTTTTCGGCGCCAGGAACGCCCGGCCAAAAGACGCCCACACGAAGGAGCTATCGGAGATCGCAATGCAAGCATGGGATTGGTGCGTGATGCTGAAGGAGGAGATTGTCCTACTGGGAGATTTCCAGCCTATGGCTTACCGCTATGGTGCAGCTTTTGACCCTGCTCTGATGACGGAATTCGAGCCTCGACCCGGGGGCCAGCCTCCGGCTCGTATTTTATCTACGATTGGGTTGGGGTTGAATGTGTTCCGCGGACAATCTTCCGGAGAGGGGTCGGATCGGGTGATACTGCGTCAGGCATCTGTTGTTACTGAAGAGTGGTTTGAACGATCCTAAATGAAGCGAGTTGTTCGTACGCATGTCGGTTTGCCCCTATGGCTAACATTATCCATTTTGAGTTTTTTGAATCCGCGTAGAATGTTTAATTCTTAAGTAATGGTCTCATGTACCATCAAAGAGAAATTACTAGCGCACTGCAACTCGTGGCTCGGGACTGGTGTGACTTCTGCACGTGATCCTTTCTCACCACCAACAACATTTTTGACGGTGGGGATGGCTTCCTGCACTGAAGACGCCAGCGTCCAGTACAAAGGGTGTGTGCAAATAACTGAAATTAAATAAGGCCGAATCCACCCCTATCCTGCGTCGACAATCTTCACCCCAACCAGTGCCATTCGCCATGTGATCGGATAAAAATCCACAAAAACATAGAGGGGAGCCAAATCGACAGAATCCGGTCGACCCCACCGCCGACCCAGGAAAGGCAGGCCGTACATGTAGTAACCTCTGTGGGGCCCAATCTAACAAGAAACCATTTTATTGAGGGTTTCAGAAAGGATCATAGGTACTACTTTCCTGATAAGATTAATGAAAAGACAACCTGAACCTTCAAATCGACTACTGTAGTCGCCAAAATAAGAACA
Source organism: Ceratobasidium sp. 423 (assembly GCA_019616915.1). Taxonomy (NCBI): domain Eukaryota; kingdom Fungi; phylum Basidiomycota; class Agaricomycetes; order Cantharellales; family Ceratobasidiaceae; genus Ceratobasidium; species Ceratobasidium sp. 423. Next base: position 6,625 of record WSTI01000238.1, read on the forward strand.
ATGCGGCGCAAGCGCCGCAAGACGCAAAATTGGGTTTTTCGCGAACAATCGACTGGCTGTATGCTGTGACAGCCAGTATCTGAACAACCGGTTTCGCGGGTAATGACTAGTTAGTTACGTCTTGTGCGCCTCATGTAATTTAGGCATATTTATATACTTTTCAACGCTATTGTATGAGTATTCTCCCTTCTACAACCGCCGCTCTCTTTGATTCCAACTAATTCATAACTACGATCAGTTATAAACACATTCTTAAATCGGAATTTGTTAAATTTTGTCTATGTGCTCTTGTGGTACTGTAAGGTGTGACAGCCAGGTCGGCGCACTTCAATCTGGCCTCGGAAAGGGCGTTACATTGCAAATTTACTTCAATAAAACCACCAAAGTATGACGTGATACATTGTTCTTAGTATGACGACTACAGTACGCAATAACATACTAACATTACAGTAGAACCTGAGAATTCGTACAACGTCAATTCGTATAAAAGCCACCCATACGCGTGCTCAAGGGACCTGAGAGAGCAACCAAAGCATATACTTCACAAAACGTATATTTTATTAACCCCGAATTAATCTCTAAGGCATATTCGCCACATTTTGATCAAGAAATACCCCTAAGCCTACAGCAACGGTCTCTCGAAGCTCGATTGTACGTATTTGCCGCTCTCTTTCTCGACTCCCATAGATGTCTAATTTGCAATTTCCCGAATGTATATGAATTCTCAGGTTCTGCTATGTGCACAATTCGAATTCAGGACATCGGTGCTTATTTCGTAGCAGTCGGGTACCCCTCTTCAAGTACGGAGCATGTAATCTTGAATGCAGTCACGTTTCATTTACCCTTACCCGCAACGGTCTCAGGAGCCAAAAATTCCGAGGTCATGTCTGGGTCGTGCTTGGAGTACCATAACGCTGTCCGTTCGGACACCTTCAGCCTAAACTCCGTTTCCATTGGCTCCCGAAGTTGAAGGTCGTGTACCGGGCCTGGCGTGAGGCATTCCTTGTACCTGCCCGACCGATGACTGAGCACCAACGCCCAAGATGCGCTTGCGTAGCACCAATATAGCCCGTAAAATGTGCAGCTCAGGCAGGTTGCTCGGAACCTTAAATTGGGAAACCTACTTACCGGTGCAGGAAGGGGCATTGATTCAAGGAAAAAGATTTCCGATACGTGCTTTTGCCTCATGAATTCTTTGGCCTTTATCTCTACTGCTCTGGTGCAGGCTTGGAGATATTTCTCGGTGATCTCCGGCGCATACTTCCTCAGCTATGCTCGGCATTCACCCTCTGTCTGTGAAGAGATTCATCGTTTTAGCCGAGATAACACTTCGATGAGATCAAACTCCAGACCGCGTAAAAGCCCGCAAAGGAGGGGTTGGAACTAAACGAAGGCCAAAAACAGGATATAGGGGTATGCATCACGTGATAAACGAAACTTTCGAGAAGCGACGGGCGCTTGCTGCACTTTCTCCAGCCCACCCGATCACACCCCAGCCTTCCCCAGCTTCATCCATTAAGGATGCAAATGGCGAACCTTCTAGCATCCGCAAAGGTATAAAAGAGTACGACCTCTTCCCCTCGGCCTCCCAGCTCAGCCTTTGCATTCACCCATACCCAAACTCAGGCTTTCATCTCCCCACTTCCCAAATTTACCTATGCACCAATCATAGCCATGTCACTTACTCGTGGCCTACTCAACGACTTCCACCCTCTCTTCTCCCGCCGTCTTCCCTCGATATGTTCGCTCCGACCCATGATGGCCATTCGCCGCACCTCAGCGCCAGGCTGCAGTCGAGGTGACAGAAGAAGGCAACGAGATCGTCATACAAGAAGAGATGCCAGGAGTAAAGAAGGAGGACCTGGACGTGCACTTATCGAACAACGGGCAGTCGTTGACGATCGAGGGACGTGTGCATCATGTCTTACAGGCGCAAGCAGCCACTCCTGCTGCCAACAAGACTCTTGCCAAAGATGCCCCCGCAACCGAGAACACTGCACAAGGCAAGTTACATACCCCTGACTGCCCTGCGTCCGAACCTGTTGCTAACCACTCGACCGCAGATGTAGTCAAGCCGGAGTTGACGTCTACTCCAGCTCCCACGAAGTCCAAATTCCGGTCGTTGTTTACTCGCACGCTTTGGTTGCCTGATCCTGTGGATGGGAAGCGTGCATCTGCTCAGCTGAACGATGGGATCCTAACGCTTAGGATACCTAAACGTGAGCACCCTGGTCCCGAAAGGATCACAATCAACTAAATTATCCGCAAAAAACTTGGTTTTTCTTGCTTACCTTTGTAATTCTCATCTGTATCGAGTATCGTATATACGAGACATATATGTCTGTATAGTGATTAAAATGCCGAAATTAATGCTTGGTTTGGCTGAACGAAACAAACAAACACATGCCCTTTAATGCTTCCTGGGTTGGTCATTCTAACTCGTGGTTTGGATTATAATTCAACGTATTTCCGCATATTCAACACTCCTATGCACCCTAGTTATTATCATTCACCCATTCTACTCTACGATCGAGCCTACCACCCAAGCCACCAACGCCTCCTGGTGTTCCAACCTTTGGCAAACCCATTCGTCACACTAAATCACATTCCTGTGCAAGATGGCTTCACCACGGGCAGCGTTACCGTATCAAGCGAGAGTATCCCCAAGGGGCAAGTGTATGCGTATTGAGAACACTCATGTGGTTAGTATTTTGCCGCGTTGACACCCGCCGTACTGTCGAGACATAAGATCATCACCGTCATTATTTGTGCTCTCGGAATCTTGTGTGGCCAAGTCGGTCATTCATGCCCGTGCTGATGCACCCCGAGTCTCAATCGGGGTTTGTACTAGTCAAATCGGGAGATTTTTGAACGCAAATGTTACGCCGTGTACAGAATTTAGCTGTACAATCGAATTATTATTCCACTGGTGCAAGTGTCTCTAGGTTTTTTCTCCCGAAGTGTTCTGTTGTCCACATGCGCCTTGTTTAAGATATTTTACCCTTCCAGCGTTCCTAACAGGCTGGCACACCTTATAATATGGGAAAGGAACATTAAAGCACGTGATAAGCACATTATTTTGGAACTTTAGAACCCCAACTGCAAACCGTCCCCCAACCTATCCGGGCCGGTAAATAAGCGTTGGGGTCGGCCATCGGGGAGTAAGAAGCTAGATAGGAGTTCAACGGTAGAAGGGATCCGTAGGACTGAGCATTTACAAACCAGGTGGTTTGAACCTTTATTTTGAATATCTGGGTGGGGGGTATCGTCACCTGTACTAAAGTAGACGCCATCGAAAGTCATCCAACGCCACTCAGGGTGGCGATCAAGGGTTTTGTTGTGGGCCATTCGGGCGAAAAAACGCCCGTAGCTCCCGAACGGCGTCGAATATCGAAAAAAAAACGTGAACATATTGTAGATAATATATATTACAATAATTTTAATACATAAAATCATTCGTATCTTACACATGCGGGGGCCAGTTACAAGTATACACCCCAGGGCGGGTGACAGCTG
>WSTI01000239.1:0-10110 GCA_019616915.1 Ceratobasidium sp. 423
CCTGGGCTCATCCCTACCATCCATGAAGACCATTGATCCATAATACTAGCAGATCATATTCTACATGATTCCCACTCGTGTACAAAATGGGTGAAAAAACCCCTGACAGGACATGATCCCCAACATCCAGCCAGTGGACGCATCAGTATCACACTTGACTACCACACGAAAAAGTCTTTGTGAGTCCGCAGGTACCAGATCATCATCCCAAACATGAGCGAGTGAATGCACAGTTGGTGGACAAGGCGACAACACTTTTCAGCAAAGACTGGATGGCATTCGAATAGCGAATCTTGGTGCTCTTGTTGTTGTTTCTTTTTTCGGTCCAGACAGGGAATACCCTCACCTACCATATCCAACACGACACCCAGGCAGTTTTCGCGAGCCCCAATGGCGCGGGAGTCTTGGGTTGGCATGGCCCCGCTTGTCAAAAGCAAGATATCGAATCCAAGCAAGAGGTGCGCAAAATTTGGAGATGGGACAGTGGTAGTCGTGTTGACAAGTAAGAAATTGATAATGGCGTCCTGGATTTGGTCGTCTTCTTCCCCCAGCTCTTCTCCTGGTTCGAGTTTAAGTCCTTGAACGTAGCCATCGACAATCCTGGCTCTATTGACCGCAACATCCCCTAGAATCCCCAAGAGCTGGCTAACCTGACGAGGGAAAGCCGAACTCGTCTCCATCAAATTGAAACACAGCAACATCGAAAGGTTCGTAATGAGCCGAACAGAAAGAAGAACCACCTCCCTCGACCACCTATAATTCACCAGCCCAGCAATATGGACTATGCTTTGAGGTCGCCACAACAATATCTGATCGGCCGTCGAGACTACGGTCAGAATATCCACGTCCAGTGACAGCACCCAAGCGGGGGGAAGCAAGACATCAATGAACAAATCTTGAATCTCCAGTGTTCGTGCAAGGATGCGCAACGTTCGAACAAGAGACAAGACATAAAACAAATCTTGATTCGTCTCAGCCAGCACGACAATCCCTAGCAACACATCTTTGATTCCAGAATCGACCAATACACGAAGAAGGACGCTGAATCCGGGGTGTTGAACAAGTTTCTGAACCGACTCAGTCCCAAGCTTGTCGACGCGCAGAGCAGAAAGGTCGAATCCCTCTAAACTAGCTTGAACGAATTCGAGAGCGGCGTCCATGGCTTTCCACCTCTCGCCGGGATCCGCATATTCTCGGGTATCGACCTTTAGCAACACATTGTCCAGTACAAACTTGACGTACAGCCCCGTCCCAACTATATGGTGTCCTGAACCGAGGTTATCAGGCGGGAAAGGAACCAAGGCGTTGAGAAGGTGAAGGAAGGATAGTGTGGCGGGATATGTCCTAGCAGGTGCCTCGATTTCTTCCAGTTCAGCCGGGACACCTCGACTCTTTTTCCATCCTCCCGTAGTGGTTGAACGAACAGGAAGAACTTCGGATCGCTCAATACTGGCCCACATTAATCGGGCAACTTCGCCCCCTAGTTCAGGACCATCGCAAAATGCTGCAAGAGTGTCGAATAGTTTGCCTTTGAGTTCCAAGGCAACGTGGGATTGGACGAGGTCGAGCATGACCGCCACTGCGCGGTATTGTCCGCTTTCGAGGATTGCTGCGCGAGCTGCTGTCGAATATCTCGCCACCACCCGCAAAACACAAAGGAAAGCCATGATCGACCGGATTTCTTCAGGATCGACTGGGAGGGGTTGTCGTTCCCTCCCCCCAAGCGCGGAATCCACAGCTCGTTGGTCCGGAACGGACGACAACAACCAATCTAAGGAGCCAAATAGGCTGGCCCACGAGCACCACCCCGTTGTACCAACTCGCTGACCACCGTTCGTGGAGAAGAAGTTGTAGGCGTATGTAGTGCAGCTTTGCCCCCTTGCTAAAGACCCGAGCATATTGTATAGTGGTTTGAGAAGAGAAGGGACACGAGCTTCGGCACTCCACCATAGGAAAGCGTATAGACGGTCATCCCACCATTTAAGACCCTCGTCTGGGGGCTGGTCAGAGTACACGAGAGCGATGAGAGTGAAAAAGTCGGCTAGGCGGGATGGGTGTGGATTAGTTTGAGGTGCTTGGGAACGGGATGCTGCGGGTGATGTGGTATCTTCGTCTGCGTGGCGCATTCGTCGCAGGACGGGGGAGAGACTGGTTACGAACGCCATCAGGAGGATTTCAACCTGCCTGAGCAAGTACTTGTAGAATAGCCCATCAACAGGTGCGGCAGGGGGTAGGGGATCGTATTCCAGTTCGAGGGTATCTTGGGAAACGGCTTCCAGTGGCCTTGAGGCATAGAGGAGTACAGAGAGGTAGTGGAATGCATCAGCACGGACCGAATCTGTGACAAGTTTTTCGATATCGGTTTCAGAGTATGCGTCTACCCGGTCATCGCCGTTGGATGCTTCGATGGGGAATAAACACCATTTAATGGTAATTACCAGTTTCGTCTCGGGTATCCTCCAGGTCGATGTCGATTTGGCCAGCTCGGTCTTCATCAATCCCACGAACACGGTCTAGGCGACGAGTTGGGATAGGCATTGAGTGCTACTAAGCATGCGGCGAGAACGTAGACCATAATTGGCTCGTCTGGGGATACCGTGGGTATCCACGACACCATTTTGGCCACTTCGGTGCCATGCAGTTCGCCTGATCCAGTGCCTACAACGTTTTAGCTCGAATCTACAGAATGATTGAGAGCATACCAATGTCACTGGCGGACCCCACATTCCACTGAATAGTCAACGGCTTCTGATATAGTCCACAAACCTCGTTCAACTCGATTGGGTCACCACGTTCAATTGTAGATCGTATACTTGAAAGATCAATGTGTTTAATGAACAAAATGTGAATGTATGTGCGACTCCTCACCAGTGTATGGGGTATAACTTTGATACCAAGACAAATAATTCAAATAACTAGTCGAACTGTGTGCTCAGTAGGGCGGAGGTATCTAAGTCGTCTGGATCTCGTTGGTGTTCTGCTGAATTGGTGCACAGACTTGACAAGAAGGCGGTGGCCGTCGAGGACAAGGCAACATCTCCCAGAACCTGACAAATAAGTCATTTGAATAATCATTCAGAAAGACTAGTACCAGCACTGAGCTCACCGGGATTTTTGGTATCACAACCAACATGATGTTGTTCGAGACACTATCGGGTCACTCCAAAACTGTGGTTCAGATTCACCAAACTAAAACAGAAAATTTTCATAATATAATGTGAGGTGATTAGTATAATGTGCATTACCTACTCACTGCTATCGATGAAAACCAATCTCATTGCGCAACAGAGCAAGTTGTTCAGGATCGAAAATGAAATTTTCACGTGACACCCACCATTCTCTCACTATACTAGAAGGAACGGATACGCAGGCTGCTTTTCCCTCCCAAGAATGGCCCTGCTACGAATCCGTTTGGCCCTCGTAATAATGTAGCGCCTTGTAGCGGCAATTGATGAAACTGGAATACACAACTTGTGAGCCACCCATCTATCGCCGATATAATGGTGATTTCGTGCGACATAGAAAGCATCCGGTTCAATATTGATCGATCCACCATTTTTGCTTTAAGTGCCATTGTTTCCGAGTCTCACACTCAAATCGCTTGTACTAGCCACTATCCTTAATAAACCTTGTATTGCTTGCCATTCTGACCCCCAGGAACACAAATTCTGAGATAAATAAAACAGAAAAAACACGTAGCCACCATAGGATATGATAGACAACCTAATAATACAAGCGCAGCCTGCACAAATAACGTAACAGACCCATAATGTATAAGTGCGGTGATCAATTTGGCAGTCTAGTTGTGAGCATATTAGTAATAACTCACGTGGTTCGCCCTAGTAACTCAATGGCGAATTCCGTGGGGAGTGGAATAATTATCGGGTGCACGTAGTTGGCGGGGTCCACAATGTAAACGATACAAGTGATGATGTACAATAATGAAACTACGCATATATGCACTGCCACAGATCTGGATGGGTGGAATCAAACTCGATCAGTACCACATTCCTAAGCACGCATGCAACTTATCTAAAATGTACCAAATATAAAAAAATAATGTGGGTAGCAATGCCGAGTTGTCGGGCAAATTTATGGAAACACGTGAATGAATAAACAGTGGTCGAGTGGATTAAGGATAATGGTCATGCATAGATGTGTGAAGCACCGTTGGAATCGTCACATGTAAACGCTTCGAGGTGCCAGATTTATTGCTCTGCATGGCTTGTGCGTGCCCAGTGCTCCAGTAGATCGAATAGATAATAGCTACCGAATTGGTTAAGCAAAAAAGATTTGCATACGGCGAAGATATCAGTGTGGCAGGTAATCTGGGTTTCTTTGTCAATCGTTCCAAACTTTGGTCCCAAGTGGCAAGTAAGTCGAACGGCCGCAAGGGGTAGCACAGCGGAACGTGGCTTTTGAGCCTGGTCGAGTGATAAGGTGGTGCTATAGATTTCCGAATCATGTTGCGTAGACGAGCTGAATTGGTTTAACCACTCGATATATACGAGTTTGTGAGGGTAACAATGGCGAAGTTGTTTCGGGAGCTCGAAAATTGCACGGATACGGGCGGCCCGGTACCCTGTCAATGCAAATTTTAAGTTGGGAATGGCTTAATGGTCGGGTTCGACAGTGCTCACGATGAATGCCCACTTTGTCAGGGTATACAAGGAGTAGTGCCATGTCAAAGTGTGCGACACGACGCACACGATGGAGGTTGTTGATCGTTGCAGGGTAAGCACGCAGTTTATCGATTTTGGGTGGCTCGAGTGGCTTGAAAGGGAGCCGCTCGTGGTAGAAACGTGCTGAATTCCAGATATCGATTTTTGTATCAGATGAAAGGGAAACCATCGGCTGGGGGGGGTTGAGTGTTTTCAGAAATGCGGTGATGTTGCGAACCAGATCTGGCGCTCGATGAGTTGTTGCCAAGTACCCAATAGTCACACAGCCAGATCTCCGCTTTGAACTGACAATTTCAGGCGACGGGTAATACGGTTGCAGCTCCATACCAAGCGGATTTGGAACTACTGGGCCTTGTTCCCTTGCTTCCTCGCCCTGGCCTTGTACTGTCGGCTCATTATTGACGACCTTCTCGACAACGCACCCATCCCCCAGATCTTCATCCAATTCGTGCTCCAGAGTCTTGCCTGTATCTCTGTCTACTGAGTCATCCTCTGAATCATCTTCATCGAAGTCTACCGGCCGATCCCAGAACGTAAGGTGCGCTTGCTGCTTTGCTATTGCCTCCATTCGTTGAATGTAGATCGTCATCTGCTCAGTTTCGGTTCCATCGACCTTGTTGGATGCCCGAAACCCAGTTTTCGTTATATCGATGTGAAGACGTTCCGGTAATTCCGTATTATATCCGTCAGGTGTGCCAAGCATCCAAATTGCGTGAGTGTAGTGTTGAAGACCATGGAGCTTCGGGAGGTTATGAAACCCCCGCTCAGATTTCAGCCATTCCTCGAAGACATCCTTATGTTGATGAAAAATGTTCAGTTGTTGGTCCATCTGATCAAGTTCGGTCTCCGTCAGTGTCGAAGAATGTGCGAGGTACGTAAACTTGAGGAGGGCGAGCGTTGCAGCAAAGACTTGATGATTCGTATCAGATGCGACCGGTAGGAACACTTTCATCATCTCCTTAGCTTCCCGACCAGTAGTTCGTGACAGTTTGCTAACTCCGTGTTTGAAATGCCGAACTCCATGGTGCTCCAGCATCAGCTGATAGCGTTTGTCGAAAGTTCCAGTGCCAACAATTTTTTTAACCCACTTGAACAAATGATCTTTAAACACGCCTTTGTGGAGTTGGTGCAACAAATCCGGTGTGTGCAACATCGCAATGTCGAGGTACGTGTGTAGGCTCCACCAAGGCCACTGATCGTGTAATCCATAGTCAATGAATTTCGCTGATTCCTGCTCCCGATGGTCGGTAATCGCCTGTAAAGTAGCTTCCCTCTCGCACAGCGGTACATCTTGATCAAAGTTCCCACGCTTATCCTTGTGGACCAGGCAAATGGGGCAATACGAGCCGATCGTGCATGCATTTCTACATTGTTCAGGATAGTCGGCAACAGAGGCTGAGAGAACTGGGTATATGCGCCGAACATTCCCGTCCGCGCACACCATTTCTATCCCAGTTCACTCCGTGTCGGTAAGTGGCTGCAAGACATCGCGTAGGCAATCGTTGAATAGTTTCCACCTTAAATGCCGGGCCTTTGTGGTATCCGATTCACAGTCCACTTCTGGTACTGGAAGATAACCAAGCAGTACCACAGCCCGATGTGAGTGAGTGCGACGTATGTGCTTCGGTAAATTCGCGATCGTGAAGTAAATCGGATGCGCCTTCTTGTTCCCACAGAAGCCGGTTAGAGGTGTCTGGTCGGTAAATATCATGTACTTAACGACTGTTGCATGTTTGTCGGGAATTTCAGCCTAGAGGTCGGTAAGCACACTAGCTCAAAATTCGAAACAAAATCTAGCTCACCTGAATATCCCACATCGCCTTGGACCACCACGCTTCGCTGAATTGACGGTTATTCTTGTCTTGTGATGTATAAACCTTCTCTGGCTGGAAATGATATTCGTCTCGAAGGGACACAACTCCCAAAAGTTCTTGAAGCACCTCCACCGCGTTTCGGTACCGAAACTCCTCTGTTTGTTCGCCCTTGTTCCTGGCCATTTTGTAGTAGTGCGGCTCGCATTTTGGAGGATGTGGTAATTTGTCGATGTCTTGCATCATCTTGTAATTCGACGACCACGGCATTTGTCCTTTGAACTAAGGGGAATGAGCCAAAGTTGGTAAGGTATTCGACAGCAAGTACTCACCTTCTTTAAATTCAGGAAACGCTCCTTTTCTTGGACACTTAGCCCACTCTGAAATAGGAACTCGGCAATCTTGAAATTATCGGGGTCGCCGAGTTCACCAATGTCACCAGGCTCTCCTATCAGGTATTTCGCGATTTCCTCCCTCGTGGCTTTTCGAATCGGCATTCCTGCTGTGGGAACTGGATATTTCTCGATCCAAACTTGTTCCTTCGGATCGTAGATCAGTGGAGGGGAACCTGGGACGCTCGGCTCGTTCTCATTTTCAGGATCCAAGATACGATAATTGGAACCCTCAGGTCCGGGCGTTCCTCTCTCGGGGTGCGCCTGTGGCTCATCGGATGCGATAGGATATGCCACCTGAGGGGGAAAGTCGCCTGGTAGCCCCATTCCAGGAATGTCGGCGTCTTGCATTTCAATATCCTGCATCTCGATGAGCGTATATTCCCCCACAAGCTCCAAATCTTCCAAATCGAGTTAAGGTAAGCCATAAGACGAGAAATCACTTGCAGGTTAGCGTACCATTATCTAAATCTGTCCCATCGTCCCCCCTGAAGTTTAACGTCTTTGCCTTATCCTGGTCGTCCTTACAGGTTTGCTTACGCGAAATATGCCTTGAAACAGAGCTGACTTTGTTGAATACCTTCTGACAAAACTGGCATTGGAACGGGGAAGGCCGAGAACGTCGCATTGGTACCGCATGGCTGAATACATGAATGGTCGCCTGGTGTTGCAATCCATAGTGAATATTCAGCCTGTTTCTTGTCTTGAACGTTCTAGGGCAGTTCGGGCAGTGAAAAGGCGTCTTTTGGTGCATATAAGGCATGAACAATGTTGACTACGAGAGTAAAGGAGAAAAAAAGGCCCTGAGCTTACGTGTGTCGCCTTTGCAGTTCAGGAACGGGGTCATTTAAATGTAGATCTATTATGTTGAATCTCACTCAACCTCACCACGACTGTTCTTGCTCCCCTGCCTGGTTCATCGCCTCGTTTGCATGAACGCCCCAGTTTTCAACACGGATACACCCAGGAGAAGCACTCGCAAGAGGACTCCCGCGAAGCAAAGCGAACAATATTGTAAGCTGCATGCGACTATATGCTTGATTTTTACTGTAGCTAAGTACAATGCCGTGGATGTAGGGCAAGAGCGGGAGGATAGGGAAGACAAGCGCAACCAATACGAACGAAGGCAAGAAGTCGAGAGGCAATGCGCTGCAGCTGCAAGCCCCTCCCGACCCCCACAGACCTCAAAAAGTCGGCCAACGATGTCAGTACAACCCCCGGGTCCGCAAGCCTCTCACACAAGCAACCCACCAAATAACAATGCGAAGGGGAAGGGGAAGGGGAAGGCGGCGCCAGTCGTGACCAAAGGTGGTCGACTGTTGAGCCCGATTGAGGAAACGGAGTCGTTCCCGATTTACCCAGGGCCGAGACCCGAGGCCGGTGAGTCTATCAAAATGATGTTCGATCAACATTCTCAAACTGGGTACTCACGTGATCATAGATGATCCCATTGAACTTGGTGTTCTGATTGAGGAATGGAAGCGTCAACGCTTAATTTGGTATCTTACTTACCGCGACCAGAAGACTATTAATCCCACGACCGACTATGACGACCTCAAGCGCGTTTTGGGCTTTGACCAGGGGTGGGACTCGGAGAACGAGGAGCTAGATGGCCAGGTCTCCAAACCAAGTGGACCCCAAACAACGACCTCTGTGTCCCATGGAGGCACTCGCATTGGCCAATTTGACAAGGAGCCCCCTGCTCGGAAACCTATCAAGGTATGTTTAATTTTAATGTTTAGTTCGATAATCTCGAAATTTTTTCATTCCCACCTTAGGTTCAAGCTTTGCCCCCGCCCCCGCCTGCCAAGTCACAGTCGAACGCCGCCAGCAAGGGGGGACCACAAACCGTGACAGGTGTTTCAAAACGCCCGGTTTCACCTGGGTCTGAGCACTCCGCGAAACGCACCCGTATGAACCCGACACATAAATCGAAAGCGCCATCAAACCCCGGGACGTAAGTTCAAATCCATATCATTGGTATGCAGCTGCTACAGCGCTGATCCTCCAAATTTTAGGAAGAAGCCCCACAAGCCCGGGGGCTTAGTTATATCACAATCCAGCACTCACTCCCAACCTCTCCTGCCATCCAGCGGGAGTTCCTCACTGCAGTCAAAGTCGGGAGCTACCAGCAAGTCGGCTCCACAGCCCCAGCCGAGTCATGGTACCAGCCAAGAAAAATGCCCTGCCCAAGCTCAAGCCAGCTCTGCTCATCGCCCACCACAGGCCCCACCCCCTCCTGTTGGCCGGAGTAGCTCCCAAGCAGCCGCCAATCCTCAGTGTCGTCCACCACAGGCTCCAGCTCCTGGCGGCCAGAGTCACCCTCATGCCTACACCAGTGGAAACCCGAACCACGAGCGTCATTCGGCCCTGGCCCCTCCACCCGCCATTGGTCGATCCATGTCCCAAGCGCCCGTTGATCCTAATCGCGCCCCACCCCAACCCGTAGTTCCCACTGGCTCGAAGAGTCGTCCCCCTCAGGCTACCAGCCATTCTGGTGGCCACGCTGCTCCCTGAGCTCTGGCTGAGCCCCACCGTCGCCCACCTCCACCTCCACCAGGCCCTAACCCCGATTGCAACCGCCACTCTCAACCTTCCAGGCCCCAGACAGGCTCCGGGAGTGCTTCCGCTGCCCCGGAACGCCGCCCACCTCAAAACCCCAAGCACGCCCCGAGTCAGGCAGTATCCCAGGTCTCAAACGGGGGGAATTTACCATGACAGCGGATTGGCACATCAGAGTGGTCACGTACCGTCTCGTCAAATTCAACTGTGCCAGGGAGCGCTGCATCCCATGCTACCCCATCGACCACTTCAAATCCAGTCCGCCAGCCCTCTGCCCCAATAGATCCCCGACGCCATGTCCAGGATCAAGAAATGGAGGAATTTAATCCCAGTAAGAAACTTCAGTTCGTCTCAGCTAAATAATATGTTCACACAGTTGTCAACAGGCGGAGAAGTATCACAAACTGGGCAAGGACAAGGCCAAGAACCAGATGGTAGGGTGACCGTATCAATCTCTGTATATTCTAGCTAACTCACCGTACAGGTGATATGGATGCCGATGACCAGGAGCATCAGGAAAAACAGTTTTCCTCTGTAGACATTAGCATCTACAGAGTCTACAGTAGATGTCTGTAGATGTGTTGCAGCACTGTAGACTGCTGCAGTCTACATAGACCATGATTCCTTTCTGCTTCAAAATAGTTTATGGTGTTTAAAAAGCAT
>WSTI01000241.1:0-10074 GCA_019616915.1 Ceratobasidium sp. 423
CCCAGAGCCCCGCAGGACTATTGCACCCAATGCCAATCCCAGCTTACCCATGGCAGTCTATTGGCGTCGACTTCGTCAGACTGCTTACGGAATCAGAAACTCGATATGGAGCATTCGATACAATCATGACGGTTATAGACAATCTAACTCAAATGGTACATTTGATCCCAACCAAGTCTACATACACAGCAAAAGACATTGCCAAAGTGATGTATGAGCACGTATACAAGCTGCATGGAGTGCCTGAAATCATTGTTTCGGACCGGGACTCGTTATTTACTTCGGAATTCTGGACAAGGCTGTTGGAACTCACCAAGACTGAGCTAAAAATGTTGTCAGCATATCACCCACAGACCAACGGCATGACAGAGCGCATGCATTGAACTTATGCAGCAATCTTGAGGATGTGTGCGGGGAGATTACATAATGAATGGGCTAGACACTTACCAGCCATCGAATTTGCAATCAACTCGGCATGATCGGAAGTGACAGGACTATCACCATTCTATTTGAATTACGGCTGGAATCCCTTGCCCATGGTTCTCAAGAAGAGTGAGGAGTTCCCAGGCATCATGCAACACATTGAGAATATCAAAATGGCAGTGATGGCAGTGCACGACGCCTTGATCGACACTCGAGTGTGAATGACAAAGCAGGCTAATGAGCACCATAGGCCAGCAAAATTCGAAGTAGGACAGCTAGCATACATATCGACGAAGAACATGAGAATACCGAAGGGACTATCCTGCAAACTCGTAAATAGATACGTGGGACCATACAAGATCTTACGCATAATTACCGAAGGCGCAAGCTACGAGTTAGAACTGGGAAAAGACCTACATGCAAGGGGCATACACCTGGTGTTCCATGCATCACTCTTATGGCTGCACATACCCATTGACGATATCTGATTCCCAGGCAGGAGCTTCCAGCAAATTGCATCACTGGGAGGAGAGCCCGAGGAATGGGCGGTAGACTGCATTGTTGCTCACAAGGGGAAGGGGTGGAACACAGACTTCGAGATACTTTGGAAATCCGGAGATCGAACATGGGAACCCTACAGGATCATAAGACACCTCAAGGCACTAGAAGATTATTGTGAAGCCATGGGGGTGCCGAATGTTAAGAAACTACCTGATGAAAACCACAAAGAACTGGAGGTGGACCTCAAAATAAATTTCATATCGCTAGATACAGTATATAGCCAAGACGAAACAGTGCCTGCAAAGCCACCCACTCCATCTGCACTAATCCCACTCATGGATTCATTACCTACTGCTGTACCCACTGCTATGCCCAGTGGCGCCATCACCCTCACTGCAGAAATGCTCAGAGCTCTCTTCAAAGGCCAACGAAAGCTCCAAGCCAAGAACAACAGCACCCTCATCAAAGCGATCAGAACAGTTGGAGCCTTAGCCATCGCAAATGGAAGGAAAAACCATAAACACAAGCCAAGACAACACCCATATCCCAACAACCACCCCAACCATGGAGGACAGAATCCCCAATTGAAGAAAAACAAGAAGAAAAACAAGAAGAACTCACCAGGATCGAACGCACCCCAAGCAGGATCATCCACAAACCAGGCAGGACTGGCCATAGACCCCAACATACCCACCATCCCCACACCCATCATTGACACGACCACTGCTGCTGCAGCTGACCCCGAAGCCAACCTTGTCACCCTGTCACACATCCAGGAGATGCTAGCGATGGACGAGCAAGTCATTGAAGCCCTAGCCATGCCTCCAGATGCACCAGTACCTGCATATAGCCCACCCAACCCACCAGTCGCACCTACCCAGCCAACTCAACCCACCCAAGCGACCGAGCACCTACCCACCCAGACCCACCCAGATACGAATGCTCACATGGCTCACATGGGACCTTACTTGGCACCTCAAGTGGAGGATGCGATAAGCTATGAGGAGGATTACCACATGGAGGACACAGCCACAGCCACCACTTAGACGGGCCACGGAGCGGCCTGGAAGGGCGAATGTGAGGGTCACATGAGCAACCCATCACATGACAGTTTCCTTTTGCATTTCATTACATAACTTATGTCGATCATTATTTCATTTCACTCGATACATACACAAACACACTTGTTATATTATATATACTCGCTCGTTCATGTATCTAGTTCTCCACCCTTCTGTCGAATACGAGACATTCAGCTAGTCAACACTCACTCCTAAGCCTCAACATCACCGTCTCCCTCTCTCATTTGACTCGAGACCACTCCAATCTCACACACAAGCAGAAACAGTCCAGACAATTTGGGATCAGATCACAATTGCATGTCTTGGCATCAAAGATTGTGTTGCTGAGATGTTTACCAAATCAGGGGTCAAAGACTCAACTGCACAAGACTTGATTATTCAGCTAATCAAGAGGGGATGCGAATTGAGGAAACAACTCAAGAAGCCAAAGGAAGAGGTTGACAGCTCCATCTTAATTCAGATGCAGTCTGAATGGCTCAAAACACAACCTGCACTTCCATTCAACATTCTATTTCAGATTCATGGTGTGTCATTCTATTCCAATCATATTCATGGTACAGATCACTTAAATCAGTTTTTACCAGGTCTGGACCCACATTGGGACACACCTGTGAAAATACTTCACACAATTTTGCTTGGAGTAGAGAAGTATGCATGGTACATGTTCCATTCATCCACATGACCCAATGCACAAAAGAAATTCGAGACCTGCCTTCAGTGCAGTAATATTCTTGGTCTCAAAGTGGATCCCATCTGAGCCAGCTATATTATGAACTACAAGAATAATCTTATTGGCCAGCAACTCAAAATGCTCATGCAACTCACAGCATTTCATGTCCATGATCTGGTGTCACCAGATTCACTTTCAGTCATACAAGCAGTTGGTGAACTTGGTGCTATCCTCTGGTACTCCAGGATTGACAACCTGGAGCAATATCTGGTAAGTACTATCCAGTTGTTTAGCTTGAGGGCATTTAGGGTGTCTGTAACTAATTTTCCCCCTAGGCCAATCTTTTGGTGCTTGTCAATAACCTCCTCGATGCCTTTGCTAAATTCGACCCCTGCAGGATCATTACAAAAATGAAGCTCCATATGCTTGTGCATCTAGTGGAAGATATCCGTAATCATGGGCCAGCAGTTCGATTTTCGACTGAAATTTTCGAGTGTTACAATGGCACTCAGCAGTCATCAAGTGCCAAGCCAGGACATTGCTCGGAAGATGATCGAACTCGAGTGCTTTCGACATATTGCTTCTGGAGGCTTCTGGGAGACTGAGACTGGTGTTGAGCAGGCATCTGAAGATGTCCGGCACTACTTTGAAACCAATCTTCAGCTACAAACACATTTGGGTTGGGTTAGACCTGAAACCATAGAGCCTGGTACACCCCTCTCATTTCCATAATAATATCATCCAATATTGCAGCCCAGTCACTAATTACATGCAACAGGTAAAATTTGGCTTCAGGATCAAAAGCACCAATGCACTTACTCCTGGAAGGATACAGTGGGCAGCAAAGCCAGCATGCATAATCAGTTTTGGGAAGCATGGCTTTGGCATGAAGGCAAATCATGCATGTCCATTTCGGGGGACAAATGCAAGGTAGGAGCATGGGTTGTTGCTACACAAAACAACATGAGTCCCCCATCATGCAGTCATGCTTGCATCTGACAAATTCTCGAGTCCCATATTATCAGAAGGGTTGAACAGATTTTGATGGACTCTGACTCCGGACATGGCATCATGATTCTGAATATGTTCGATCTCACTGAGAATCGCCATACCATCCTTAATATGCCAGTACTTGTTCAGACTCAACATGACAAGTGCTATATTACTATTGTAGCATCTTATGTGAGTCCCCCATTCAGGTGATCAATTTCCAAGTGCTCCTAGGCATAATGCTGAGTATTATTTTTCAAAGAATATCGAATTTATCATTAACATTCAGCATGATTGTATTACCCTTGCATGCCCCAATAGTGCTGTTGAAAACATTTGGCAGGAGTGCCTTAATATGATGATTCAACAACAAACTGTCCAGCATCGAGATGGGGCTGTGTTTATCATCAATATGCATGCCCTCCACAATGCCCAACATATCTGACAAGTTCTACCCTGCTCATTAACCGAACCCATTCCATTGCACTTGCTGTGAGATCAAGATGTTTTCTTATTGGGGGTAGCAAGACAACTTCACAGTCAGCAGACAGTCAGATGGGATGAACAGTTGAAGAAAAGGCAGGCAGCACAGGAAGCTCATGAAAGGGAAGAATTAGCTACAGGAGCAAGTACATAGTTTTGTGTGGATATTCAAGTCATATTTAACCTTTTAAATGCGCCATATTGATGCAATGGAGTTTGATAGTGGTATATTTCAAGTACAAATACTACATATAGTATTACAATATCACAGACAATGTCAGGAGGTAGGCTGGGATAACCCATGGATAGGCCCAGAATGTCTGTGAAGGGACCGAAAGATCCCGGGAGAAGATCTAACTGGGGACCTCCAAACGTGATTGGCAAGGTCATCCATTGGATGCTTTGCCAATCATCTGTAGGATCTCCACTCCACAAGATCCGGCCCGGATTCAACTCGATCAGCTGTGTACCAGTCACAGTGTTGGGGCCCAGAATAGTGACCCAATTCGGGAATCCGGGTATGGTGGTTCCCATATACCCAGTCAGTCCTCCTTCCTTGTCATAATACTCCTGGAGATGGATACCATTGCAGCCTGTCACATCAGGAGTCATAGATCCCGCAACATCGAATCCAGTAGCAAAGGCAATCACATCAAGCTCATGCTCCTTGCCTGAAATATGGTGAGCACTTATTACAAATAGGGAGTTGAATTCTTTGGAGAACACACCAGATTTAGTTATAATTCCGTTGGGAGTTATTTTGGCAATGGGATCCCATTCCATATCTACATTTGGCTGACCAAGAGCTTGCAAGTAACCAGGGTCGAATATGATGCATTTGCAGCTGAATGCTATGTGGTAAATAGGAGGGTCGAGTTAGGGCAAATTGTTATTTCTATTGTGTATGGAACGTACAATAGTTTGGGGTTAGATGCTCATGGTATTTGGGAGGAGTGAGGCTCCTCATACAGGAAAGCATAGCCTAACTCATTACTTTAAGTAGGGGACTCCTGAAGAAATATTCACACAGACCTTCTCAACTAGCCTTTGAGAAAAGTTGCAGATGAAGTTGTCCTTGAATTGGTTGTATAATAATTCGCACTATTCGGGTAAAGTTTAGTCTAGTCTCGGCGCATATACTCACGTAGACTTACCCCTGCTGCAACTGTATAACGAAGTGACTTCAATACGAATGGGACGTTACGGAACACCCATTGCACCACAGGAGAAACCCGCATTTGTGGCTATTGAACATAAGGTTAATTGGGCTGATCACTTCAAACACCAGAAAAATGAAAGTACCCTGGGAATGTACCAGCTTGGAGTTCGGCAAAAGTTCACCATGGTTGTGGATCTATCCTCCGAGATCACTGGTAATATCTGAGACCTAGATAACCCTGTGTATGTGGTTCTATTTGGACAAATGTTAACTCCCAACTCACCCCACACATCTGTTCCCAATAAGCCCCACTCGCTTTCTGCTCAATTCCATGCCATGGTCCCACCTTTGCGTGTGCAGTAGTTTACCCTGGAATGATTCCCTTCCAGGGACATCTGGCCAGTGAGGATGCTTGAAAACACCAATCACGGAAATCACAAGCTTCACCTTGACTTCTTTGAATTCCTTTGTCTTGGAGTCCCAAAGCTTGATTGAGTAGTTCTGCTGCTTCTCACTCCATACTGCAGAGATGAATTCGGTATTGTACTTGATATGGGGTTCAATGTTATGCTTTTGCACAAGGCGTTTCCAGTATTTTTGTATCTCTTGATGGCCTGCAAAGAGGCAGCTCCAATCTGGATTTGGATCTACCAAAAGGCTATATACTGGATCAATCAGAGTTATAGGTTGGATTCTGGTATGGACTTATGAATACCAGTGTGCAGGTAGATCGCAGGTGCAGCTGGGGTATTCGTTCAACTTTGAGAAATGTGTGAGATCCAAGCCAGTGAGTAACCCTCCAAACTTACATGCCATGTCCCGCCCAGGTCTGAAGCCATTTCATAAATCTTCGGATTCTTGTTAGCATAAAAAACTGTGGTTCAAGACATTCCCTACAGTGTAGTTGTAATATCCTAGGTTTTTCTGAAGCATAATGGCCATGGTAAGTCCGCTAATGCTGGATTTATGTTAGGTTTTTGATGCAGACTAATAAAGGGGTGATCTCACCCAGCTCCGATGATAACAACATCAAGTACTTTGTTTGCATCTGCCATAATGAGTCATGTATCCGGTAAAATGTCACTAGAGCTTGTGAAGAGGAATGGTGAGGGTAGACTGGTGGGCCATGATTTTATATCAGGTTCAACTTGGAGGTGTAGCCAGGTTAGAAGACCAGGGTCAAATCAAAGATATTGAACAGAGTAGTGAATGGAGCCTGACCCCATAACATAGAAGAATGCACAGAAATAGCTGATGGTACCCAAAACTTGGTTGGTGGTACTCATGGCACAAAGAGCAAGTTTCGAATTCATCCAGATGTGTGTGTGATGTTCTTGAGAGGGAGGGTGCCAATTGTTCCAGCCATATTCCGCATTTCAGAGCAAGTCAGTTTTGTTCATTCATTTGGCCAAAAATTGATCTCAGTTCAGATAGGCAAGCAAAGCCATAGTCTGAGATGATATGACCAGTGGTCAATATGAAAGACATCTTTTAAATTTGGTTTGAGGGGGAAATGATTGGGAAATTGGTGTTCTACAACCAGTGCAAATTGAGGGATGGAAAAGATCACATGGACCACTTTGCTCAGTCTCAGCCAATTCTGGCTGTCAGTCCCTGATTAACTCAGCCCCCCAGCTTCTTTTGAATTACCTTGCTTGAATTACAGTCAAGTCCCTCACTGTGCACTAGGGATGTAAACCAGCTGCACTGGGTCTGACCTGCAATCAAGCACTGGGTATTGACATGGGTCAGACTACCCAACCTGTGCTGACCTGATTTGGACAGGTCATCCTGGGTCGAGGTTTGTCAGACATCCCATGGGTATGGGTAACTGGGCAGGTATAATATCACATATTTGTAAGACTTTTATGGTACTTATCATATGTATATATGTCTATCTTCATTTCAATTTTTCTTTGCAATACAATCCTGTGTGCATACAGATTCAACTAGTACTAAAATTCTATCCCATTTGATATATTCAATGGTCCAGGTGCACTGGTTCACCTGCCACCCAGAATCCCCAAAACCTCATCAAGGTCCTGGAGCAACAGAGTTCCATACCATGAACCAATTGCCATCTTGGCACGGAAGGTGTCTAGCCCCATTCGGTGTTGTTGGTAATTAATGGACATGTGTCCTCTGGAAAAAGCACACCCCACATCAACAGATGAGGCTTAAATGAGTAAAAATGAGTACAGCATCACTTAATTGTTGATGAAATGGAAGCTAGAGATATGTACCTGGGGCACTCAAAATATCAAGAGCCATTGATGCAACTGGAGAACCTGATTTCTCTTAGGCTACCCACCATTCCATAAGTCCACCAGCTTGATTCTTGATAGTCCTGTGCTTTTTTGAGGTGGGACTCGAAAATGGCGCCATAAATGCCTGTGAATAACATCAAATCTGACCTATGGTTTGCTTAAATCAATTGAACATACTTTAGCCACCAAATTGGTAATGTGTGCGAAACACCGCATCCAAGACTTAGCTCCATTGAAATTAGGAAGTGAGTGGGCTAAATGCTGCACAAATGTGTCATTGTTACTCACATTATCTAGACACACACTCATAATCTTTGGAAGATGACTTGTTAAATAGAACTACTTGAATAAAGTATAGATTCTTACATGGTTTGTTATCTTGAACTGCTCCAAACATTCCAAGGTCTTCTTAGCCATATATGTGCCTGTATGGCTTTCTGTTAGGCTGTTAATAAATAGAGTGACCAGTCAGGTTGTGTAAGTGTTCGATTATATGTAAATTAACATATTACATGCTGGATAAACTCAAGGACAGACCACCAAAGCTTCCCACCTTCTCGCCAGAACACTACAATCCCAAGAAATGAGGCTGTCAATGGACTTGACCAGCCATCAATAGCCAAATGGAATATGTGTTCAGACTCCTGATCTATGATCAGCAAAATACAAAAATTATAACAAACCATGCTTACAGCAAAGCATTCACTGATTTGGAGGGAAGCAAGGTTATACAGATAGGTTAAATCAGCTGAGATTGTTTGTGGGCAAGGGACTGTAGCTTCAGCATGAAGCAGGTGTATGATGCCAAGAAAAAGAGGGTCTGAGAGCATATGAAATGGTCAGTGGTTAATGGAACACCATAGGACAAGCAAGGTATGAAACATGAGTTGAGAGAAATGAGTGCCACTATCAAAAGTATTGGCTAGGCTATCCAGGACTCCATGCCTCTTGTTACACCTCCTAATTGCTCATTGTAGGTTCGTTGTACCTCAGTTGCCAGTATCCTTCTGATCTCGAGTGGATGAACAATTTTGTGGATCATAGATACACTCGAACATATAATCAAAATGATCTGGGATTGGGGCTGCTGAATTGGGTTCACAGTAAATACACCAAATGTAAATCCTAAAGTGTGGGTACACAATGGATGTCCAGATGGACAGAGCAGCATCTAACAATGCATTTGCAGTCAAGATTTTGCTACCCACTGGAGTTGGAAATAGATAAAGGACATACCAATAATATCCTGGTTTGAGAGCTTCCATGCATCAAGATCATTGAGGAAATAAAGTTCGGCAAGGGTAATAGACAGGCCTGAGCCTGACTCTGGTGCAATAAGAGTTGACCTAGATGGCTTGGACTGAACAGGCATCACAACAAGCACATCGACAAGGAGAAAGGAAGGTGTGGGAAGTGTGAGAGGTCTGCAACCCTTGCACCTAGCATTTATTGCTATTTTCAGTGGTTAACTGTGGCTCACAGTGGCTTAAACTGTCATTTATGCTTTAATTATGTGCCATATATGTGCAAACCCACAGGTCACATGGGTCAGACATACCCAGGTCTTCGTTTCCACATTTGTCTGACCCGACCTGACCTGCACAGCCACACTGACACCTGGACACTGCACAGGTGTGATTACTCTATCAGATTGTGTGGGTCTACCTGCCAGGTAGTGTACCCATTTTACATCCCTACCATGCATGACCTCACCATGCACGATCGCTGGAAGCACCTGGAGAAACTTGCTGACTCATGCTGCCACTCACTTCCCAGTTCACTGACCAAGCTGCATCACCATGGCTGAGCCACAGCATAGCCACTTAGTCATGAGCCAGCATATTGCTGGAATATTCACTTCAATTATGTATATATGTTTGCTTGAGATGCCATGAAGAGTAGAAAACCCTAATCACCTTGTCCACACATAATTGTCATGAGTACGAACCTCATGACATATTTTTCTAGTAATTATTATGTTTTTTCCGAGTTAGTTTCCTTTTTTGGGACAGATATGTGTCAGCGAGTTATTTGTCAGGTCCCCTTGGACCTGTTGGATTAGCTATTGGTCATGTATCTACAAATTAGTTACTTCTCGGGTTGTATGTGTTTGTTCTGATGCATGTGTCTCTCATGTATTTAAAGGAGAGGTCAAGCGGGGAGCATTCCTCACAGCTTGACCTCTTGTCTATGAGGATTCAGCTAATAGTACTTGTTCCACATCACCGACACCCTTGCCCAGGACCCCTCATTGGTCCAAGTGCATCATTAACTACTTAATCATAACCCCAGGCCCTCGTTCGCCCCTCTACCCTTGTCAGTCACCTCTAGTCGGTGCGCATAAGTCCTTAGCTACCTAGTTAAGGCACAAGTCACTTGGTATATATGGTGTAGCCACCTTGCGCATTTCCCTAGGGTTACACATAGAACCCTTTGCCTACTTGCCTAGTCCCTCCAAGCTGAGTTGTGACACTAGGTCAAGCCGTTCTTCCTCGTCGA
>WSTI01000242.1:0-10057 GCA_019616915.1 Ceratobasidium sp. 423
GTCCTTTTGATGCTCCAGAGCTATAACCACTTTAAGGGTCTGATCCAGTACCTTACAGGTAATGCACAGTATAAGGTTAGTCGGTGGGCTCTTGACACCGAACAATGGTCAATTATGGAGCAACTTGTGCTTGTGCTTGAGGTATGTACTATATTTCCGGTTGTATGTGAACATTGTGTCATTGCTAAAATCATCTTACTAGATTTTTAAGGAACCAACTGATTGAATATCACAGTCGGGTGTGCCATTGGTCAGCAAAGGTTCGGGATTGTCTATATGATGTACGCAACAATACATTCCAACAGGGCCTCCACCCAACTGTTCGAGTCACCACCAAGGCTAGTTTGTTGGTTTGTGATAAGTATATGGGACTTACATTGGAAGAATCTGGTGTTCATGTAACTGCGATTGGTGAGTCCACAAGTTAAATTGTGTATTGATTTGCGCTAATGTTGAATATACAGTGATGTGCCCCAACCGCCAGCCAAAGTGGGACACTGATCAGGGTTACAAAGTTGACTCGATTTGTGCCCGTGTGATGTCACGCTTTGAAGAGCTGTACCCTGACATGACCCAGGAAGCTCGATCTCAGAATGATTCTCAGGTGTGTGCCAATATTAGATGTATAAGTAACCCTTTACTCGCAAACTCCCTGTGTGCAGCCCATCCGAAACATCTTCCTTCAATGCCACTCCTCATTGTTGGTGGCTCCTGCCCCGCTCAACGCCAATACTATTCAAGCCTACCTCAACTCACCTGTCATCCTATGTGACGTCTTGACTCAGCATGGAGGGGCAATTCCATATTGGAACGAGCTCTCTCGTAATCCACAGCTTGTTTGCATGGCACTTGATTATCTTACGGTGCTTGGTGAGTTCTTTGAACACCTTTTGATCAATCTTATATTAATATATCCCTTTGCGTGCTTAAGCCCCTTCCGTAGATGCAGAACGTGCTTTCTCAAGTGGGCACTTGACAATCAACCATTTGCAGCACCAGATGCCCACTCAGACATTCCAGGCTCAAATGGCGATAGGCTCATGGTTTGGTACCCCTTTGCTCCTCGACGTTAACCGTGCCGCAGCAATCCTCGAGACCCGCATGTAGATAGAACGCATGTATTTGAAAAACTTAGTAATGCATAAGGTTCCAATCCAATCCAAACCCAATCCGTGATCCATGATCAAAGTGGCTGTGCTATCGGATAACATCCGCGCCGCAAAATTACCCGTGGGAATCATCTGGGCTAATATCCGGACAATCCGTTTTACTCCCTACTTGAGTATTCATCTCGCGTGATTCTGGACGAGAGGAGATGATTTCGGAAATTCAAATTCGTCGCGATCTAACGTTTACCCTGATGTTTGTCAAACTTTGTTTCTGGATTGCCCGTGTGACTTTACGGTATCACGGCACGACAACCATCCCATCTAGGGGCGAATTACACTGGAATCTGGCAATAGGAACTGGGTTTGAGCCACTTTACCCCCTGAGGATCGATGGAACTGTATATAAAGGCGGGAACAACTTACAACGATTTACCTACGGAGTGCCTCCTACGAGTTCTCAGCTTCTTGACTCTACCAGACATAGCGGTCTTGCTGCGAACCTCCAAACTATGGAACTCAATCATCACCGCTAATGAACAAATACTATACCATCAGCTGATCGCTAACATTAATGTAATGTGTACGCCCCTTGGTTCACTGTCTGATGCTCTAGATGGTTGGTTGAGTAGAGAAGCTGGTGGAGTACGGAATTGGAAGGAATACTGTAAGATTTCTCGTTGAATATTCTGGAGGCGTGACAAATTTGTGAATAGGCCGGTTGTATGTTACTACCGAACGGAGATGGAAAGGAAAAGATAGACCTTACTCAACTTGTGATGTTTTCGGATCGGTCCAGAAAACACAAGTTGGATGGATTAGAATCGATACCGAAAAAGCACTGTTGGTGATGACCGGGGAGGAGGAATCGGGTGCGTCGGCATATACCCTGGCCTTTCCCCGTCTCTTGGCTCATTGCTTTGTAGGTGGAGGCGGTTGCGTTGTCGTCCATTGCCTTCTCGACCCCATGCGAGAACCACTTTTTCGTCTCAATCAGGCGAGAATATCTTGGTTCCTGGCCATGAGTTTTTAAATCAACGGTGTGCTAGGTCCCTCCCTTTACACGAATTGAAATATCGGGCGGCTTTGTAGTATTTAGTAGCGTGCGGGGCTCCGATTCATTTGAAGTCTGGCGGTGGGCTGAAGACCAAGTCACTTCTCAAATGGTTCGCCAACCGACACATGAACAGTCGCAAAAATATGAGGTATGAATACAGTGGCCTCGTGCAAGGATCCGATAGCTAATTTCCCGTCAGCGCGCGACACTCACTACTGGAACTCGCAAGTTACCTTATCGTGGAGAGCTCCTTCCTATGGGAGTACTGAAACAACCAGACGAATTACGGGCCTACCGGCTTGTATATCCTACTTTATGCGTGGGAAGCCACGCGGGTGATCAACTCTGGCTTTGGGATGTTCGAACCAGACAACTTAATCAAACCATACACATCGAGCCTTCCCCTTACCAGGAGTTCAGCATGATCTGCGTGGATATCAACGAGTCGTATGTGTTTGTAGCAACGCACACTGTGTCTATATACAGCCGAGCAACCGGCGAATGTGTTTTTCAGCTAAAGGAGGTTGAATTAAGGCGACTGGCAGGCTATGTAACCCCACCAATCCCCATCTATGGCTCGGAGAGCGTTTTTCAGGAGCATGCATTACCGGGATACCATGACCCAGACATAAACGTCACTCCCCCCTACTTCCTGGATATAGTAATAGCGGTCCACGCCTCGCCAATAGGAGACAATTGCGTTGCGGTGACCCACTGGGGTTATATCATCCTCATCAGTGGGCTCAAGTACGAAGTTTCAGAATGTGCGGGCAGTCACAGCACCGCAAGTATTGGCGTTGACGTAAATTCCGCAGGTAGTGTCAAAAGTTCCCCGATTCCGGCGAACATTAGGATCTCCCTGATACGTGCCCAGGGGACTCTACATTATCTTGCCTACGATGGGCGTAGAATTCTGGTTTTTGGGGTAAGACCAATAATCGTGCATTTTTATAACTATTAGGACTAACAGCTCTGTCTATACGCGCTTAGAGCCATGGCCTAGCTCTAATAAACCTCGATCACGGAGGTCGACCAGTTGATAATTTCGGGATATCATTCAGCGACCGGACTCTCGCTAAACTTTCTCCGTTTCCGGCTCAAAAGCTTTATTTAATCCCTCCTTTCGCAGGCGAAGCCGACATTTATCGGGGCTGTACTTGTTTGCAAATGACTGCGGATGGTTGTTGGATGGCATGGTCCCCTGAAGGGCACGAATCGCTGGTGGTTGGCCGGGGTGATCCCCAGTTCAACTGTAAGTAGTATAATTGCTTTTGAAGCTGTATCCCTGAAAAATCTATGAATTAGTCACAAAAACTGTGGGCATGATTGATTTTACGCGGGCGGCATTCGATTGACGAGTTGGGGAACATATCGTAAATCATTTAACTACCGTTGTGTCACCATGCGCTGGTAATGAGTCTATGGTGTATTATGATCGGAATGTTGAGATTGTTTCTAACTGTCCCTGGAGACACATTCGCGCTACAGACCGAGCTACAAGGCAGTGGCAACCGGAGTTGGGAGATATTTCTAACTATCCCTACGGATATATTCACGGCATAGACTGAACTACAAGACTAGTGACCTCCAGCGTTTGAAGCATTGTCGATAGAGTAGGTATTACCTTGGCAAGTCGAGCACGCTTATGACACACCTGGTCCAATCGATAACTCTGGAACGGCCAATTCCATGATGAAACCATCAAGCTCGGTTAAGGTATAATGTCCTTCGACGCGAATAAATGCGCATTAGCAAGGACAATCTAAGGCACGGTATTAAGGTCTGTTACAACTGCGGAAGCGCGGGAGGCCCAACTCAGCGCGATGGTGTTGAGACCATATTTTTAGAACGGGCCCTAAAAAGGGAAAGTAATAGAAAGTGCATATATCCGCAACAGAACCGGGTCCAGGGTCGGGTGTGGACTTGATGCCGATAATGTTTTATAAAACTGGTTTAGTCGAATTAAGGTTCAGCTTGCATTGGCAGGTAATCACTATAGAAGTGATACAGTACCTGGATTATATCATCAAGCCTGTGACGTCTTTGCAATCACCCGAATGACCCAGCTTCTTCCACACCCCACCCTCAAAGGGCCTTGCATAGTTTAATTAACACTCACAAAACAGTCCACGAGTCTTTGAATTCATGACTGGCTCGGAGATTACTCACGAAGATCTACCTCCTGAGTGTCTTTTACGGATTATTGCATTCTTGGCTTTGCCGGATGTTATTGCTTTACTACGCACCTCGAGGCTATGGAATTTGGTTATAACTAGCAATGAACAAGTCGTATACCACCAACTTGCAAATCGCTACGACTCTACAGATGTGTCACTAGGCTCACTGGAAGATGTACTCAAGAACTGGGCGAGTCCTGATACGAGGAGAATCCGCACTTGGAAACAATACTGTAAGATATTGGACTAGGCTTTGGGAATCTATAGACGCTCAAGGTGATTAGGTCAACTACAGGTTGCAACTGAAAGGAGGTGGAATGGAATGGAAAATGCATACTCCTCACCGGACGTATTTGGCCATGGAGCACAGCAAACCCAGGTGCATCGGATAAAAATCGATGCGGAAAAGTCGTTGCTTGTGATGAGCGGCCAGACAGAGAGAGGTATGTGATGATGTTTCTGGTACGATGGAAAGGCTCATATTTGTAGGCCAGGAGGGATCTCTGGTCGTGCACTGCCTTCGGGACCCTACACGACAACCATTATTTTGTTTAAGTCAGGTACAGCATGGATATTGGGGGCCGCATTCCTAGTATCGCTCTCATGGTCAGATCTGCTAGATTTCAAGTTACGCCCACGTCGAGATGTCGAATGGATTTATTGTTTTCACTCGTGGAGCGGAGGCGCCCGATTCACTCGAGGTTTGGCGTTGGGCAGAGGACCAAGAGGCCCACCCCTTGGCCAGTTCCCCAACAGGGCGACAGCAACAATTATATGAGGTATTATTGAATATACTATTCTACGAACGATCAACTAACGGCCGACTACATGCGCATAGAATGCTATGGCCAACTCTAGCTATGATGCATCCCGTCGAGGAGTGCTCGTCCCTATGGGCATTTTGAAGCATTCCGATGAGACTAGGGCTTCTCGGCTGGTATATCCTACGGTGTGCGTGGGTAATCGGTTAGGGGATAGCCTCTCGCTCTGGGACGTTCGAACCCGAAAACTCACCCAAACAATCGAAATCGAACCTTCTCCCTATCTACACTGCCTTATGAACTACGTGGACGTCAATGAGACGCATGTATTCGTTGCGACACATACGGTCACAGTCTATAGCCGGGCTACTAGGCAACGCGTGTTTCATCTAGACGAATCGCACCTTGCACGAATCACAACGTACATTGCTGTCCCGAATCCAATATCGTCCGAGGGGTCTAAATTCATACGACGAGAATTACCAGGCTATACCATGACGGGCCGCTCCATGATTTCTGACCACCGCCCTTGGGACGTCATAGTGGCAGTCCATGTCTCGCCAGACGGTAACGATTTCGTTGCCATAACTTCTCACGGGCATATATTCCACATAAGTGGCCTCAAATCCGAGGCCGTAGGATCCCGTGACGAAGCAACTCACCCATCTCAATTTCGCCCCCGAATTTCTGCAATACAAGCTCAGAGCTTCTTGGAGAATCTTGCCTATGATGGTCAGCGAATTCTGGCCTACGGGGTTAGTTTCTCAGATAGCTGTATATATCCAAAGCCTGGCCAAATGACACGGAGGTTTCTAGGATAGGGGTCTGTGTCTACTCAATCTAGAAGATAGGTCACGAGACCCCTTTACGGTACCGCTTGGAGATGGAGTAGTCGGTGAATTGTACCCGTTCCCGACTAAAACGCTAAACTTGGTAGATCCCTTTGGAGGAGACAAGGGAGAATACGGGATATGTAGCTGTTTGCAAATGACGCGGGATACTTGCTGGGTTGCCTGGGTTGCTCAATCCCATCAGGGGCGCTGGCATGACCTATTTGGTTCGAATCGTGAGTGTTTCTCAAGGTATGTGGCTAAATACTCCTGACGTTTTTGATCAGGAAAAACCGTCGGATTAATCGATTTTGCACGGGAAATGGATGACTAATTGTAAAACCATCCTTGAATTAGTTGCGATGAGTGTATCGTTCGTGCATAATTTACTAGTGTGGAAATTCAACCGCAAACGCGGGGTATAGTGTCGAGGGTTGCCCGTTTTGCCTATGCCAGATGTATGTGGCTCCTGATGAACGACTACCATCAACGTACCTCCGGAGTCTCTTTGTAGTCACGGCTCATTCCTTAGGCCCATCAGTTACCCCCTGTTTTTTCGAGCCCCATCGCACGCCCCCCAGCCGAAGTCCACCAATCATCGCCGACTACGCAGACATGAGGACTTGTATTTCCCTCGGCACCCAAACCCTCAGGCCGGAGTGATAACCACCCTCTGTAGCTTGAAGAAAGGTAAGTTATTAATTTTTCTCTCTATAATGTTATTAATGGAGCAAGACGGTGTAACCAAGGGTGCATAACGGATGACTTACACCCGTTGATTCCGCAGGTGGACTGCGCACATGGCCAAGGCATTACATTACTATTACAGTATCAGTAAATTGAGCCGCAAGACGTCGAGGCAGTAACCTTGACTCCACAAAACGAACCCTGGCTGGCCGCCGGCTTATCTCTGAGCATTTATTAACCTGCTTAACCTGCCATTATTATTGTGTTTGACGCGTATGATTAGTTTGTTGTGCTGAAGGTGGATTGGGCTGCAGCGATCGGAGTTTTATAAGCCCGAGGGCCCAGGTCATGAACAGTTTCAGACCTAGCAGAGCACGTGCATTGCGATGCCAATTAATTGGCTCATTTCTACTTTTTATTTTTTTACGTTCATATTTAAAGAACACGTGCATTGGCGTACTCTCTCCCGACCATCTTCATTCAAATTTCAATGGGTACAAGGGGATATTTTGCATATCGTTACCAGAGTATGCTCATTCTGAGGACAGGAGATATTTCGTTTACTGATCATGAATCTTTGGTTAGGGGTGTACTACCGCCAGTACTTGCCCCGGGATGCCTACCCCATTGACTGTGGCAGAGGCCAAGAATTTTTATACATGATCCCTCGGAATCCCTCGGTTCTTCAAGGTACGGACTCGCAATACAGCAGTTTCTTGCGTACTGATTCGCAACCACACTAGACTGGATAGACAATACGATCGAAATGCTGGAAACTGCAGAAAAATTTGAAGTAGACGATCTCGAGGAAAACGATTTAGGCTACCAAGTCACCCACGATAACGAGTGGACTTTTTCCAATTTCCTCATCGAGTGGACATACGTGATCGATTTGGACAATCTCACATTCACCGTTAATGGCCTCGACCATTGGAGATTGGACAGCTTGCCTGACTATCTAGGCGATTATTATAACTATCAAGGTCTCAAACGTGACATCCCGGAAGAATATCTATGTGCTGAAATCGATCTCTGGCCCGTTCCCAACTTCGACATGGAGGAGTGTCAACGGAAGTACGAAGCCCTGCATCCGGTCATGTCCCTGTGGCCGAGTGGGGCGCCCTGGCTTAGGATGAATTATCAGTATCCCAGCGGTTTGCGATCGAGGTGACCCATCATCTGCTTTATGAAACGTCTGGTGTATTTGCTCATGCATATGCGCCACTTATTCGACGCCGGGTTGGGGCGTTCTGCTGGAATGTGTTGTGCGCATCCGTACCTGTGCTTCCTATTTTCCTGGAGGACGATTTTCAGAACTTGGATCTATCTCGTCAAACTCTTTCCTCTGGCCTCAATAAGGATCATACTCGTCCGGCATACCACGGGATGCGATCCCTAATAACCGGCCACCCGTTCAAGCTCAAGGATAGTAAGGCCACAGAATACTTCTGGGTTCGCGGCTGCCTCGTCACGTTCTGGGTTCGACTTGCCGAATCCCTATACGTCGAACACGAAGTGGAGCAGATGGTCCAGAAAATGTGACGTAGCGGGACTCCAGAGTCTGTCGGCATCATCCTATCGAGTCAGCAAGAGCTGGTGGTCGTTGCCGCGGATGGGGCCCAAGTGCGGCATTCTCCGGTCCTTGATATTCGCGCAACCGACGAAAGACCTGGAATGGCTACTGACGGGCGACTGCTCCTGACGTATCTCCTCAGTCCGCTTTTGACCGTCCCTCCGTTGCCGTGGAGCACCACCCAACCTCGCCAATCGCTTGCCGTCTCTTCGAACTGCATCGCAAATCTACCGCCCGAAGTCCTACGAATTATTATTCATCAAGTGGACATGGGTACATACCTTT
Source organism: Ceratobasidium sp. 423 (assembly GCA_019616915.1). Lineage (NCBI taxonomy): Eukaryota > Fungi > Basidiomycota > Agaricomycetes > Cantharellales > Ceratobasidiaceae > Ceratobasidium > Ceratobasidium sp. 423. The sequence goes on from WSTI01000242.1 coordinate 8,477, forward strand.
CTCTCTGCCGTGTGTCGAGGTCCATTCACTTGGCATGCGTTGCAAACCCTCGGGTTGGGGGCTACACTTTACTGCACCGGGTACGAGGACTCAAGTCGATCATCGCCACACGGAGCACGAACGACAGCGCATTGACGACGATTGTAATAGCTTGGAAGCACTATGGATATAGCATATGGAAATATAGCCGGTGGGAATTTCGGGAGGTTCCGCCTGAGGAACTAGGCAAGCTCAAACGGGAGGAGGACTTGCGCTAGGGATTGAGTCTTTGTAGATGTGTGTATGCGCTCAAAAATTTATAATTCATGACGTTGTAGGGGAATACTAATGAGTCACGTATTATCAGTGTACCAGAAGAGCTTTCTCCAAGGCAACAGAGTGCCACCCCCTACAAAATTAGAAGTTGAAAACCACCAAGATTGATGTCATGACGAGGTATATCAAGTCCAGTGGTCTTGCACCACGCTAACCTTTATGGAAACCTGTCCCAAGTGATAACCTCGAAATTGAATAGTGACATTACTATATATGCGGGTGAAGTTCTACTAAGATAGCCCCTTGGGTTGAGCGCAGTACCCCCGGACTCATCCACGTGAGCTTAGCGTCGCTGTCGACCTAAAGGGTGCGGACAAACCATACCCAGGCTTTTATTCACGCGACCACGTCCATATATTCATCAAAGACTGAAGTCACAAGAGCGTCGACACTAATGAGGGCCATTAAGCCGTTTCCAGGGAATACAGGTCTAATTTATTGTCAAACAGGATTGCGTAACTCGGGAAACACCCTTCTGCTCTCCGCACACGATCGGGTCTTTTATTACTGTAATATACTAGCTCGTGAATCCCAATCCAGGACGTTGAGGTAACAGGCTTAACAACACGTACGTTGGGCAAATCGACCCCTAGCTCTCGTGGGGGCGTTTCTAAACCAGCGTAGTTTACTCTCGGCGCGTATTGATTAAAGTTTGATCGTTTGTACGATGCACGATGAAGATGAACCAGATCGGGATGTTTATTAATCCGAACTTGAGGTGGGCCTTGAGCCCGAGGCACGTGCGCTGGTGCGCGTCCTCCCGACCACTCTGTTCAAATTTCAATGGGCACAAGGGGATACGTTGGATACCGCTACAAGCGTGCGTTTATGCTCAAAGTGAGGTGTACTCTATTTACCTGAACATTACCAGGGAAATATTATCGCCAGTTTATACGCGGGGATGCCTATCCTTATGACTATGGGCACGGCCAACGGTTAGCCAAGACAGTTCCTCAAGATCCGTCTGCTCTCAAAGGTACAATTCCTACAAAAATACCAATATTTTATACTGATCGTACTAGACTGGGTGAGCGAGAGAATCCACATGCTCGAAAACGCGAAAACAACCGAGATCATCGACGAAGAAGACTATGTAGACATAGTGCACCCAGATGATGGCATCGGCGCGGACGAACTAGGTTTCGGAACTACGTACGACCATGAATGGACGTTCCCCGAGATCTTGATCGAGTGGACTTATGTCTTTGACTTGGACAATATGGTTTTCACCGTCAACGGCGTGGACCATTTTAGGCTTGACAGGAT
>WSTI01000244.1:0-10010 GCA_019616915.1 Ceratobasidium sp. 423
AGCGTTACAACCATTAGAATAAACTTTGGGTGCGTGGCGATGGATGAGCGATACCAGATGGAAGCCGAGGCTCGGCCAAGGGGAGGCACAAGCGCGGAGAACACGTGGTGGCAAGTTTGTTGTCGGTGTTGAACGCACATCCCACTGTAACACCGCGTGCAATCGCAACACGGGCGGGGACAAAGCACAGCGGTGAGCGCAAGTCGCGTATACACCCAAATGTTTTGTTTTGACCGGAATTTGATATGATGTGGGTTGTGCGGGGCCTGGCCAATTTACGGGTGACATCAGGTGGTTCTGTTCTTCTGCACACAACGACTCGAGTTGGTAGGTTTGGACTTGCCTGAGATAGGGCACGGGTTTGCCACGCTCGGACACGCACGATACGATTCGATGGCTGCCGCGATTGTGAGCCCGTTGCGGGCGGCGGAGCCTTTTGAAGAGGCGAGTAGAAGCACGATGCGGGTGGACATGTAGCTAACAGTGTAATCTCACTCATTTCTTGGTGTATGCTGTTTGCATGTGTGAATAGGCGTCCGAGGGGCCACGCTCGCCAGTGTCTGAAAAGGATATGCAGATGTACTATGAGGAGCAGGAGCGACAGGACAGGCAGCGGCGCCTGTCCAAGGGCTGGCGACGCAGTTTTAAGCGTTCAAATAGCGGGAAAAATATGGGCTGTGAGTGTAATGTACCTGCTGCACATCCCGTTCACATGCTCACGGATATTCCCGTCAGCGGCAGGGTCAAAGGCCACGAGCGAGCCAGACTCGGAGGCATATGGCACGGGCAAGTGTGGTTGTGTAATTGGCCGACTGGGTGCTGACGGATGCACAGGCCGGGAAGACAGTATTGACGATCATCCCTCGCAACCTCCGGACTCAGCGCCACCCACCCCTGGCCCGGCCGTTGCCCCCCGGAAGCCCCTGCCCGGAAGACAATCCGACGTGGGCCTGACCTCGATATCGGGCCATATGTCGCCTGGCGTCGTGCGCGATCAGAGCCACATACCATGGCACCAGCGACGATACGAGATCTACCAGCCCCCGTCATTCGTCGCACGTGCCCCTCCGCGCTACTACAACTTCCACCTCCTCTCTGCCAGCGCCAAAGAGCGCCTCCAGCGAGAACTCAACCAGTCCTATGGCGCCGGCCGGATGCCCTCGCTCGTCTCGTCCGGGAGTGTTTTTTCAGGCGTGGGGTCCGGCATTGTGGGCGGGAGCGTTCGTTCGTCGCTGTCGATTCGACGACCGAGCATGTTGGGTGCTGTTTCGTCGGCCCACCTTGGTGGTTCGGCTGGCATTGCCGGGCTTGAGACGATTACTGCATCCCCTGCCTCGACGGTCGCTGCTCTGAACAGCCCCTCGTTCGACCCGCTGAGCGCACTCAACGCCGGTCCAGCTGCCAATCACCGCCTCTCAACCTGGCTCAAGCGCCCCCCGGCGAGCCCGCACACGTCTATGCAACCGTTGCCGGCAGACGCGACCGATTTGATGGACGGCACCGACCCCTTTGGCGGTGCGTGGCACCATTCGAGCCCGTATGACTCTGGAGAAATGATTCTCGGACGAGGGTTCAGTCGAATACGAGATTCGAGCATGCCAGACGTGAGTTGTATTTTTCCTATCTACAGCAGCAGCTCATTTTCATTCCAGGCCGGGTCTCCCTATACTCGCTCGGTAGCCGGGCCCTCTAGCGCAGCCAAAAAAGGCCCATCCCCACTCTGCCAATCCACATCCGCAACCAACCTGGCCGACACTGAGCCGCCTCTACCCGAGCCACCTGGCTCTCCAGACTTGTTAAGCGGGACCCGAACTAAGCGGAAACTAAGCAAACGACGGTCGACCTCGGCCAGTCGGGGCGGGTTGACTTCATTATTTACTCGAAAGCCGAGCGTCGACGAGGACCATCCGGACGGGGGCGGACGAACAGGCGGGCTACGGGGTCGGTCCCGACCGCCTCTTTCCCCTTCCAGCCAAAGCCTCGCCCAGACCCAAGGAATCGCCTTTCCCACCGATGGAGGAGAAAAACGCCCACGGCGAAAACTGAGTAAACGTGGTCGCCGCTCAAGATCTTCCAGCGCAGCAAGCGTGGATTCTTCCCGGAGTATCGAGACGCCGATACATACCCAATTTACGAGGGAATCGGCCCGGGACATTGAAATTCTCGAGTTGCCCCCTGTCAACGCGCAATCGCCTCAGCCTCGATCCCAACGGCCGCCTTTGCAGAGACCACCGTCATTTCAGAACCACCGTCCCCCATCGTCGCACCAACATTCAGCGCCCGACCCTCCATTATCTGCGCCCCCTGCCACCCGAGGTCCTGCCCCACCTTCCGTAACGACCAATAAACCCCAGCGCGAACGTAAAATCAGCGCCGCCTCGTTCAATAGCTTCCTTTCTCGCATCACCTCCCGCGGCGACAAGGACAAGGACCCTCCTCGTTCTGAATCGGTCCAAGATCATCGCAAAATCCCGCCACACAAGCTCCTAAACCATGTCGGGAAGGACCACAAATCAGGCAACATGTTCACCCGGTTCGCTCGCAAACTGAGTCTAATCCGGAGGCGCTCGGTCGACGTCATGGCCAACCCCGAACACAACTCGTCCAAGACTTCATTCACGGTCGAAAGGCGCCCGCCAACTGCCCAAGGAGGCGCCAAGTTGACTAGACGGGCGACGTTGGATATGACACCCTCGAGGAGCACGACGTATCGTGAGAGCACGCGGCCACCCGAACCGGCACCCGCTCCGGCACCTCCACCCCAGGTTTTAAGCACGAGCGACCTGTTTGACCCCATCGACCCCAAACTCCGATCGTCCCGGCTCATCAACACCCAACTTTCCCCTCCGCCCCGGATCCCCGATATGCTCGACGGAGAACGGTACTCGTGGTCCGAGAGTTTACATCGAAAAGTCTCTGCCCGCGCTCCTCCCGATCCTCCTCTGGCCATCAGCACCGAAGACCTCCTTCCCCCACCTCCGATTGGCGATAACAAGCACCCCGACTCGCCGCATTCGATCCCGAAATTGGGCATCACGACCGAAAAGACGGGTGGGCCGCTGTTGTTGGAAAACGGAAGTCCGACGGACGACTCGCCGATCAGCAAGGGCGTCTTGATGGTTGCGAATCCGGATTTGGGAGAGAGCGAGGTGGAGAGTGTTGGCAAGGAAGTGGCTGTTTATTCCAAAGAGGTCGCTGTTTATGCAACGGAAAAGAGTCTGGTTTATGATAGAGAAGCTGTTCCGATGGATAATCTCAAGGCGCTTCGAGCCCAGTTGGAGGCGGCGGCGAGTTCGAGTCCTGAAGCCCGCCGGAATCGAGAGTTGCCCGCTGATCCTGGAGTTGGAGGTCGAGAGAGCACGAAACCGTTGGTGATCAGGAAGGATCTGTCGAGGTCGCCGTCGCCTGTTAAAGCACTGTCTGGGCGAGAGTCTCCGCTCAAGAGGGGCGGACGAGAGTCGCCTCTGAAGCGGCGCGAGTCTCCTGTGAAGCGAGGGAAGAGGGATCAATCTCCAGTCAAGCCCATCCGACGGACCGAGCCTTTGAAAGACCACAGTGCTGTACGTAGCCCATGTCCTCATTTGAGATATGCTGATGGGTTGAGATGCAGGTAAACGGAGCAGACGTGCAAAAGTCTCATGGCTTTAGGCCAGTCGGACCGACCGGGATGGGTATGCGTTCGTCGGCGATGATCGGGTCCACGACTTCTGTAGACGCTATTCAGGGAGACGAAGAGTTTGGTGCCAAGCCTGTACAAGAGGTAAATACAACTCCCAATCTTGATATTCATACTGATACTATCAAAACACAGGATCCGGCCCGTCAGCGCATGATACGGTCACGGCCGAGCATGGACAGCATAGGCAAAATGCACGTTATCACGCCCAAAACCTCGCTTCAAAAGATCCGTGTTCGCGTGGTGTCGAATCCTCCCCCGGTCGAGATCTCCAAGGAGAGTTCGCCCGTCAAGGAGGACCCGCCGATTGCTCCAGAACGAACCAAGTCGAAGAATCGGCCTCGAAGTGGGTATGCTGGTGGTGATTCTAGGCATTCGATTTATGGAACGGCGACGTCCGAGTCGAGTGACGTTCCTACAAGTCCTGCCGGCCCGCGAAAACGAATCTCGACTGTTAATCCCGATGGTGCCCCTCGTCTACCTACTTCCCATGCCCACTCCCGGTCACTCGATACGACCAGTTCCAAGTTGGCAGACGCCAAAGCTAGTTCGACGCCGTACGTGACTCCTACCGCCGAGCACGCTCCCCTGCACCCCTTTTCCGAGAAACCCGTCGAGTACCAGAACATGCCGATTAGCGTCATGCGCTTTGAAACCGTCTCTCCCCCGCCCGCCGCGTTCTCCAAGCAAGATATCGGTCCGTCCAAGATGGTGTTCCCAGACTCCAAGGGCGCGTGGATCGATTCTCCAATGATGTCCCCGCCCAAGGCTCCGTTTATGAACGACGAGTTTAGCATATCCAAGGAGAAACTGGTCGCACAAGGAGAGTTTAAGAAGCATCACAAGCGCGAGTCGACGGCTGAGAGTGAGCGTCGGAGCAAGGATGAGCGGGCTAGGCAGCGGGCGGAGCGTGCCGAGTGGGAGCGTCAGGAACGTGAGCGGCTTGAGCGGCTTGAGCGGGAGCGGCTGGAACGTGAGCGTGCTAGGCAGGAACGTGCGGAGCGGTTGGAGCGCGAGCGTCGAGAGCAGGAGCGGCTTGAGCAGGAACGTCTGGAGCAGGAACGTCGAGAGCAGGAACGACTAGAGCAAGTGCGCCTGGAACGGGAGCGCCTGGAACGGGAGCGCTTGGAACGAGAGCGGCTTGAGCGCGAGCGCCAAAAAGCAGAAAAGGAGCGGGCACGTATGGCGCAACGGCAGAGGGAAGAGCAAGAGCGCCTGGACCGTATCGCCCGTGAACAGGATCGTGAGCGGGTCGAAAGGGAGCGTCTTGAACGTGAGCGCCTTGAACTCGAGCGCGAACGGATCGAGCGTGAGCGAGCCGAGCACCTCCGATTAGAGTGGGAGCGTCTAGAACGGGAGCGATTGATGCAAGAAGAGATCCGACGACGGGAGCCACCTGCGCTGATACCGACCCCTAGTGGCCGCCGCAGCCGCCACGAAGTCGACGGAGAGCGCGAAGTGCCTATTACCAGTCCCAAGGAGCCACGCAGGTCCAAGCGTCGCAGTCCCAACGACTCGCGCTCGACGTCTCCCACTTCCACCGTCCCGCCCCCTCCCAAAGAAAACCAACCCAAAACACGACAACGCTCCCAGACCGAGGCTTATGCGCCTCCTATCACCAGCACTCTCCCGCCTCCTGTTCACCCGTCTATCGAGGTTATCGCCGGTGTGCCTGTTTTGCCTGAAGGGACCCACGTTGAAGTCGCACAACCTTTCCAACCCCGCCCCACGTCGGTCAATACCCTCGAGGCCCCCTCGCTCAAGGCTCGTGAGGCTTGGGAACGTGATCGTCTCGACAAGGGGCAAAGTGTCATGGTACCTGGTGGACAACGCGCTGTGATCCCGGACATTGGCTCGCCTCGACCTACACCCGATCCTCGCCAACGACAGGCCTCGTCCAACAAGGGCCGATCGCAAACGCCACTCGTGTCGCATTCGGAGCCTGTTGTACCACCCCTCTCCGAATACGGGCCCTCGCATTCATCCTACTCGGTCCCCGCCTATCCACCTTCACGCTCCCATAATCCTCTTCCCAAGCCTCCTACCATCGAGGGACCTTTCCCGCTTCACCGTCCAGGGCCAGCATACGCCAACCCGAATCGCCAACGTCCTAGTCAAGGCCGACTCTCGGGTTCTCGCAACCCTCTCCCAGAACCTCCCCGTGTATCATCTTACCCCCTCCACCACAACGTTTCCCCTCCTCGTGGCCTCCCGCCTGGTGCGGTACGGTAGACTCTCTTTTGACGAGCCAGGATGATGGGAAATAATGATTTTATGAATGTGTGTTTTACATGATTTGCAACCCCCAATGTTTGTTTTACTTGACGACGCTGTCCTGTCCTTTGGAAATTTGTTTGTTCGCTATACCCCCTCTGCCTATTCCCACCTCCCCCCTGCCGCCTTTTGTTCTATTGTTGATCTATACGAGTTGATTTATGGACTGAACTTATTGGACGATGTACAACAGAACTGAAAGACCTCTACTTTGCGATGTTTACTATGTTAACACTTTGGTTTAGTACGGGGTTTTTGTACACGGGCTTTTCGACTCCTATGACATATATACACTAACTTGATTCAACCAGTGGGCAAATCGTTCGAGGGCTGAGGCTAAAGGCAAATTATATGCGCTTATCAGTGTGTAGTTCAGTTGAATAATGAGGAAGCTCGGCGATCAATGCGCCTCCTAAAGATTAAATGTAACCTTGACCCCACGTTGATCCACGACCAGAGCGCGGGAAAATCCCTGGTCGATCGGCGACATGAGGCTTCAACGAGGTGCGGGTTACCAAACGCTAGATCGGTTATAGACCTTATCTCTCTTTTTTAAGTTTTTCATCTTACGAAGTCTGGCCTGAACTTTCCAAGGGACTGTCAAGTGTAAATTGTAGGTTTTTTCCAAGCCCACTGCTCGCTTGAACTCTCGATCCACCGATGGTCACATGAGCTTCGTCTTCCATGCAAATAACGTCATTTTAGATCGGCACTAAGCTTAAGCTCAATTACCTAAGACTTTTAATTAAAATGGCCTGCATATAACGATGACCCCGAGTCAACAAATGCCCATATATATCCACGACACTCACAAAATATCCCCAGAATTCCTACTCGGAACACTCCGGTTGTAGCCGAGACGTGAAGATATACTCCACTACCCCTCCTCACTCGGCTCATGATCAGCCTCCCCGTTTCTTGGCTCCTCTTAGCGTCGGTAATACTCGCAGTTAATACCTCGTGGGTGACGATGCCATCAAGGAACAATACACTCAAGTTGTGATCACAAAACCTCCACCCGCGCCGTGCTGAGCCATCGTGTGGACTCCGGCCGCCACTATACAGACCGAGTTAGGGGCGATATCACACATGTCACCAAGCTTGGTACTGTCGATCATAGATACCATTCCCAGATTTATAGACATTTTCCTACTTTAGCAGCTACTCTCTGAACAATGCTTAGCCATCCTCCGCGAATTCGGCTGTGATTGGCCTCTAGGATTAGGTAACTAGTAGTCGATATATGGGGGTGAGCAAGTAGAGGATCGTGTCCGCATCGCGACGGAGGTTGTAGGTCACAATTTAGAGGTGGACAGCACGAGGCCTAGATCCGCATGACTCTAGCCTTACTCGACTAGTCTAGTATCGGCCAAAACTCGGGAGTGGGGACTTTACTAACTACTCTCCCAACTGTCCCGATAGTCATGTCCTCGATGTCCTCGGCAGCTTCTACTATCGTCGAGGGGTCTGAAGTCGACGATGCAACAATAGTCTCTGAAAACTCACCTTTTGCACAGCTCGGGACAGTTCAGAAGAATGTCCTGCTCGCTATATTCTGCCTGGGTCAGTTCTTGGATATCATGAATACATCGGCTATGCTTCCTGCGCTCCCCGCGACCTCCCAGGCTGTCGGATTGACCGAAAGTGATTCCGTGTGGCTATTCGCCGCATATCAGGCTACGTTTGCCTCATTTCTCCTCATCGTAAGCTTCTATTTGGCGATGAATATAGATATAGCAAGCTTATCACGGGTTTATTGTTTCAGAGTGGCCGTATTTCCGACATATATGGGCCGAAGCCAGCCTTTGTGCTCGGGTCTTTGTTCTTCGGAGGGACCTCCTTGGGAGCAGGTTTCCTCAATAATCGAATCGCCCTGCTTGTTTTGCGTGCCCTTCAGGGGATAGGCGCTGCACACACAATTCCTTCTGCGTTCAGCATGATCGTACAAATGATGCCAGAGCCAAAGGAGCAGCAGCGTGCCATCGGGTTGTTCGGAGCAGCCGGAGCGATTGCAAATGGCATGCAAAACCAACCCAGGATCATTGATTGATACACTGACCACCGTTCGTTTTGCTCAGTCCTAGGAACTATCATCGGTGCAATCTTGGTCGAATATACATCATGGCGATGGATATTTTGGATTATTTCCATTATTTCAATCCCTGCTGCAACTGCTTGCATTTTCCTGATCCCGGGATCACCGCGCCGCAAGGAGGCAAAGGCTTCTCAACTGGATGCATTCGGAGTACTTATCCTGATTGGCAAGTTGCAATTTTAGGATCAAAGGGACGATCAACTAACATTCGCGAATTCTCTCTAGCGGCAATCGTCTTGTTCGTATATGCACTCACCACTGGCTCGGTATCCGGGTGGAGGTCTGGCGGTGTACTTGCACCTTTCTTGGTATCTATTGGGTTCTTTGTCGCATTTTTCTTCTGGGAAACCCGAGTTGACGAGGCCAATGCGGCACTGTGAGCACTACGAAGTAATTTAAGGTTTCTTCCGACTGACTTGCCATTTACAGCCCGCCTAAACTGTGGTTCTATCCCAACTTTGCGGTCTTGTTCGGAACCGCGTTGATGCCCTGCTTTTGGTACATGCAAATGTACCTAACCTTTTCGTCATACTGGCAAGATTACCTGAATTGGTCGACTATGGTCACAGGTGTCAAATTGTAAGCACTCGTTCATAAAATTTACCCAGTAACTGATGAGGGCTTGATTTTCAGCTTGCCACTAGGTATCATGGCTGGGCCCATCATGGTCGGCGCAGGACGCATTGCAGCTATTGGCAGGCCTAAGGTCCTGATCTTGGGCGGCCTCGCTCTTGCATTCGTTGCGACCATCATGCTACCATTTTCAGCCCGTCTTAATGATAGGTACTGGCCACTAGTGTTCCCTGCGTTCGTTATTGGCAGCGGAGGGACTGCAGTAGTATTCCTGCTGGCAAAGTAGGCAACGCACAAGTTCTTACCCCCAATTCTAACGTACTTTGTATCAGTATATCTATTTTCCAAACCACACCCCCAGCTTACGCTGGCACCGTCGGAGCGGTGTTTAACTCTGCCCTTCAACTTGGCGGGGCAATTGGCACATCAGCGACAACATCCATACAAGTATCTATCGACGAGAAGGTCGTAAGGAACGGGTCATTTGATGGGACCCATTTCCAGGGTCGGGCTGCCTCATTGTGGTTCCTCTCAGCATGGGTCGTACTGGTGGCAATCGGCGTTACGATATGCTATGAACACGATAAATGCCCCGACGACGTGGAAGGCAAGCCGGAGGCTGACCGTTCCATTACTATACACTAGGTATATGCGCTATGTCTTATTCTTAAACGCTCGATTTATTGGTGGTACTGGGGTTTTCTTGTAGTCCGTTGTTGCATGGTATGCTGTATTTTTACCTAGCATTTTCTTGGATCCTTGATAAGGCAGTTCATTTTTTCATGTGGGCCAAGACTGGGTCATCAATTTTGCAGCGCTCCAAGTATCCCTTTTGTGTTTGTTCGATATCCATTCTCCTCTCCTGAGCTCCCCATTGGGTTAACAGCACAAATTTAGCAGTCGAAAATAGCTCGGAGCTAGTCCGATCTTTTACCACGGCGGTTCACAATACGCTAGCTTGGTTACTAAAACAGTATACATACCGGATCCAATCCTCGGATAAATATGGCACGACAACTAGAGCGACAACTACTACACGTGGCTGCTAGATTGAGCCACTGGAGCCACACCCTCAACTTCGCCTGAGCCATCCCCATAGTCTACAAGCTCACAAATGGATATATGTTTACAGTGCCGCAAGAGACTTGTCCAATCAGAATTGAACCGATGTTCCAAGTGCAAGAAAGCAACATACTGTGTAAGTCATTTCATGCATGCAAAATCAAACAACCAGCACCGACTTAATGAAAACAAAGTCTAGGGAGTGTCAAGTGGCCCATTGGAAGAATCATAAACAGTCATGCTCCAAACCCGACGGGCCGATAGTTGCCATCGAAGTTATCAATGAGTACGAGAGGGGAAGTGGAGGTCCTTTTCGCAGCGTTGAGATTC
>WSTI01003846.1:12414-28073 GCA_019616915.1 Ceratobasidium sp. 423
GCGGTGACACAAATTGAGGCTGAATATGCGGTGGGGGAAGAGGGATACTCTTGCGGGGATATATCCTGGTCGAAGGCACTGACAAATTCTCATGGGCCGACGGGAGACTTGACATGGGGCGTTGTTGACGTGCTTGGGAGTTACTGGGAGAGGAGACTAATTCGGCACTAGAGCTGTGCGCTATACTAGCTTTCATGATCTTCGCGCCAGCAGGCCCATGCTCGTGCTCGCGGTGGACTTCAGTAAAAGTAATTCCTCGGCGCTTAGTAGGGTTGATCGAAAAGTAGGAACCTGAGTGTGGTTGCACGTCGTTGCTAGTGGTCCCAAGTCCCAAGTCTAGCCCAAGACAAGACTCTTCAGACGGAGTAGGTTTTGAGTCAGAGAGTGCGGAGAGCATATCCTGGTCGAAAGAGGCCGTAATATCCATCTCCTGGTCCTCATTAGGATGAGCCTCGACACGGCGACGTAGGTCTCGAGCTAACGGGCTAGGCAGAGGAGAGACCTCGCGCTGGCGAATAATGTCCAACAACCCCGGGCTTGGCCCGGAACGAAAGTTAGGAGGACTTGGGAGTTTGAACGACAGCCCCTTGGCCTTGCTGCGAAAATTCAGCTTCGACGCTGTCGCAGGAGTATCATCGTGCAAGGCAGGCTGAGAAGCGGCAGGACTCTGAGTAAAAGGGTCGAGCGAAAGCGTGGGGGCCACAGGAGACAGTGGGAAAGGGGACTCAAACTCGTGAAGCGGAGGCTTTTGAGGGGTAACAGTAGTGGGGGACATGACCAACATTGGTGTACACGGGGAAAGCGCCGAAACCTCAGACATGTTATCGTCGGCATGAGTGGATAGAGGAGATGCACTAAGGGGTGAAATAGGGGGTGTATCCAGGTCGGCGTTGTCGACGAGAATAGCGAGTGACGAGCTACGCGAAATGCCGTCGTAGCTATCAGCATGATGTTCGTGCATGTTGTGATTGTCAACAAGCTTGAGCTGCTCTTGGGGAACGATATCGGGGACCATAGGGGTATGGTCGTGGCCGCTGGAGTCCATGGTGAGCGTGAAAGGCTTGAATTGAGACTCGCAACTATTGCTAGGTGTGCTGTGTGCTACTCGAGTTAGTATCAAACAGAGGAGGGACGAGACCACTCACGCAGATCAAAGAGCGGTGCTATGAGAATGCGAGAACCCGTGTCCACGCTCCCTTGGCTCGACGGTGGTCGCGGATGGTGAAGACTCCAGGAGTAAGGGGGATATAAGGAGTATCCGTGAATTAATTAGCAATCCGTGAATCAGGGGCATTCGATGATCCCTGAGGGATTCCATTTCGGCAACGGCGTTCATGAGATGACCATGGCTCTAAACAAACGCCGCCAGCCATGTATGCGCCAAATGGTCCATTATGTCAGCTCGGGGGTATACCGGAGGCTCTCCTTTATTCTGGCCATTGAATTCCGGTGGCCTCGTCTCCGTAACGCCGAATTCAACTCGTCGCCCAGCCCGAATTGACCACCTCCCAAAATGGACCACACGATGTATCCGGGTTCTTCGGTAATTTCAGCTAACTTGCAGCTCGAGGTCGCTCATCACCTTTGGCCATGAACCCCGTCCCCATCCGAGCGTTGAGATTACTACACATGTATTGCACTGAATTATTATCGCCGCACCCGTGTTCGGAGTCGGCCCCGTGAATACCCGCTGATATAAAAATTGTCTATCATGATTCACAATGTCGTGGTGGGTGTGATCCTCGAAGCTGTTGGTGACACAGCCTTTGTTTGTGGCATCTCGTCATTGCTGACCAATCTCTCAGGGATTTACGAACCTTTCTTGGCACCACATTCCGCGCTCTTGACCACCTCCTAGACGACGGGTTTGAAACGACTACTAGACCTTTCGATGCATTTACACGCAACAGCACTCTTTCTGTCTGTGGTGGGGCTACAGGCCGTTACTGCACAAGCCGCTTCCCAGACATACGCGGCCACACTTGCGTCACTGTACGGCCTGCCAACATCCACTGTGCTTCCGTTCCCTACTAGCACTCTACCAGCGCCCACTGCTCAAGCTTTCATCACTTCTGGCGCCTCTTCCGACAACCTCGGCTGGTCGCTGTCCAAGGGACGCCTTCAAAATGGAGGAGACAACATGGCATTCGTTGCCGATCCCTTTCCCTCGGCCTCTTTGGCCAAGGACCCAGATATCTCGGCATCTGTGTATGCCGAGCCTGTCCTTCGGATAACATACCCTGCTGGCAGCTACTCAAACCACTCGGGAGGCGGTGCGTGTTAGATTGCCATTATTGTGAGAAAGAACGCTAACCGCAGTCATGATTTTCACATACCAGGTGCCCAGTTTATTCAGCTATGGAATACTACCTCTAACCTCCAGAGCATGATACTCAGCTACGAGGTTGCTTTCGATGCTAATTTCGATTTTGTCAAGGTTAGTGTATTGCTTCAAGACGCGCCTACGCATCTTTGCTATTTTTGGATTGTTGGAGTTTGGGGGCGCTAAATATGGCACTGTGACAGGGAGGCAAGCTTCCGGGGCTGAGAGGCGGTCCAGACGTTTTGGGATGTTCAGGTGGAAAACAGGCCACTGGTAGTGACTGTTTTAGCACCCGGTATGTATTTCGCGCTTGTGTCTTTTGTATAGCGGACTCAATAGCATTCTCATAGCCTCATGTGGAGAACGAATGGTAATGGTGAAGGTACGCACAAGGGCAAAGTTCACGTTCGGTCTCCTCACACGATATTCTAGTATATGCGTACATACGCCCAGTCAATGGGATCTGCGACTCGAGTCTTGTGCGATGCAACGACGATTTTGGTATTTCGGTGAACCGGGGTACGTTCTCGATGATGATCCTCATCCCCGGCGCCGATGATCATGAACATTCCCACAGGTTCTTTTGCGTTCCAGGCCGGAACCTGGAACAGAATTACTATGCTGGTTCGCTTGAACAGTCCCAGTGAGTTCGATATATTTCATCGTCATCGTGTTGCGGGGAGACCAACCTTTCCCCACAGACAACGTGGCCAACGGTCAGCTACATCTATTGTAAGTTTCCTACATCCAACAATGTGCGATCTACGATCTAACCACACCCCGATGTGTAGCTACAACGATCTACTCGCCATTTCGCAAAATGGTATACAGTATCGTAACTCGGATAATATCAATTCGATTAGCGGCTTGTTCTTCTCGTGCGTCGAAGCTTCTTGTTGTCTGTCGACCCAAACATAACTGACCGATCATGCTTCCGTTGCTGTGCACAGTACCTTTTTTGGTGGTAAGTGCCGAAATTGCTCATCCGATGCCCTTTTTGTCTAAAGCCACTGATAGGTGAAGACTCGTCCTGGGCCTCACCAAAGGAACAACACACCTACTTCCGCAATATTCGAATGTGGGGATCGGAAGCTCCATCGAACTTGACCGGGAATAAGGTCAACGCTGCCTCGCCTGTAGCTGTGACCTTCCCGGTTTGGCTACCAGCTTTGGTCGGTATGACATCTGCCTTCGCGGGTGCCATATTTGCGCTCTAAAGTAGACCCTGGACTCGTACTGTATTGGTCTGATGAACGCTTGAACTTTTCCTGATTAATGCCTGTAATTTATAAGAGGTCTCAAATAATTCCCCAAGTGGACCTTTTTTGCAATGTACCCAAATACCGGACTTTGGTTCATTGTCTGTATGTAACTCTCACACTCATTTAACGCAGCGATTTTGGGGTTACAACCAAAGTGTGCGGATAGAAAAATCTCAAGAACACTACCATTCGCTTGCGCCTCCGGCGAAGCTCACTTGCGGTACCTACTCGGCAATACGCGTGAGATACAAGACAGAAAAGCTGCAAGCCATGATGCATACCACAGTGTGCTCTTACGATTCCTCCGCATTTTTCTCTGTAGTTGAAGCATGCCATAAAGTAAGGCCTCCGCTGTCGGAGGGCATCCAGGAACGTAGATATCAACCGGGACAATGCCTTGAACCGCCGAATTAGGGTTAGCGCAATGGTGAGCCAAATATCCGGACGCGACTTACGATCACACCCGCGAACAACAGAATATGAATAGTGATAATATCCCCCACCGTTGGCGCACGAACCCATCGAGATGACCCAACCTGCAATTCAAAATGAAGCATCATCGAAGCGGACAGCGGACAATCAGCCCACCAAAACCGAAGAAGTAGCGAGAAAAAAGCAACGCACGAGGTTCGGGCATTTGATCATACACCTTTCGCAATGCCGGGGCCATCTTGTTGGTGAGAGTTCCCGCAACAATCATAATATCCGATTGCCGTGGACTCGCACGAAAGACAACACCAAGACGATCTTGATCGTACCTCGCGGCTGCCATGTGCATCATTTCGACTGCGCAGCATGCAAGGCCTGATTCGCGTTTGGTATATGAAAACGGTAAATAACGTCGGCGGACACATTAATAAGTAATTTATTGCGGTCAAAGTTCAAGCGCCCAAGGGCCTCACCGAATGTCATTGGCCACATTGACCCTTGCCTCGCCCAATTGGCGATCTTGTCCAACGTGGAGAGGACGTATTCTATGTGTAACGCCCAGACCCAAGATTGAATATCGATAGGGTGAGATTTACGTGTGACATATATGAGATAGTTGGCGGCACACACCGACTTTGTTATTGGGAGTCTCGAGGCTAAGCTGGTTTGATCCATGCTGCGCGAGCTTCGTGGGAGGCGTTGGAGGGTTTGGGACAGGTGGGGGTGCGGAAAAGTCATTAATTTGGTCGGCGGCTCTGACGGTGGCTGTTTTATGAATAGAGCGGAAGGCTATGTGGATCAACGGTGATAGTTAGGCTTGATGAATGGATATAGCCAGGGAAAGTGGCCACGACGATCTCACCATGAATGCCAATATTCTGGCGGGCATGGAGCCCAGCAATGCCTATCAATAGAGTGAGGCTTGGTGATAGTATCCGCCAGGAGTTAGTACGCACCTGATCTGCTGGCCACCAGGGAGCGTGTTGCTGCTGCCATGACTGTAGCTTGGATAAAGATCGACTTGCAACTGGCGAATCAAGTAGCGCCAATTGATTCCTGGAACGTCACATTAGCTAATATCCTCCATTCGGCACAGCCACTGGATTTACCACGGAACTGGGAAACGTCAGGACTCTGGATTATGTGCCGGGGCTCGGCTGTATGGACAGCCCTATACATGTTCTACGATCGATCCTCAGGAGCCCTCTCGATTTACAGACTTTGTTGCGCGCATATACACTGCCTTGGATATCTGCTTCTGGAAACTTGAAGCTCAACTGGCTTCTGTTTCGTTGTGTCAAGTAATATACCCGTCCGATCCGTTGGTATATGCTACTCGGATCGAGTTCTGGTCGCTCAATAGAGCCTTTCTACACATATTCGAGCCCCTAGAGGCCCAAATGGACATATCGATATCGTCACCTGTTGCTTAAAAACACGCTCTCGGCGTTTGATCGACACTGAGTACCTGACCCATACTATTTCTTTGAGCCTGCGACGATCGTTCAGATAGCCCATTCTTCTCTGTCGTAGCCATCGAGCTGTCGGAGTTACACACTCTAATACATCAAGGCAATCATTGTGGGGTGTACGACAACACGCGACAATCATAAAATTGGGGTTCACATGCGACTCGGGCCTCACAGAGGGGTGTCAAGCGAGGGGAGGCGATACTACATCCGACGTATCGATAGATTGATTCCTACAATGCCGGTACTACAAATACGTACTGTACATCTCATCTCGTAAGACGATCCGGCGGCCTTACTTTCGGCTCGATCCATTTGAGCCGCCGATGAACACACTTTTGTTCACTTATACGTTCCTGAAATAATTCCGACTTTTTCCTGTTGGCCTCGTATGGGATTGAGTGATGATCTCACCCAATTCTTAAGTACTCGGTTGATTGTAGTAAGGAATCGAAGCAATCTTCAACCTCGGGCCGAGCAACACTAGTCTGAGACTCTCAAACTCCGAATCCGAAATGGTTCCGAGCAACCAAATATGTAAGCGCACTTTCGCTCCCTATTGCAATCGCTTGTCCTTTTGGGCCGGCGCAAACTTAGGGTACGTGGCTCCAACCTTTATAGTAGTGTTGTTGCCTTGAGCTACACCGATAATACCTTCCCCTGAGCTGCACCGATCGGTATTACATACTACCCGCGCGAAAGTTTGTAGA
Organism: Ceratobasidium sp. 423; assembly: GCA_019616915.1. Lineage (NCBI taxonomy): Eukaryota > Fungi > Basidiomycota > Agaricomycetes > Cantharellales > Ceratobasidiaceae > Ceratobasidium > Ceratobasidium sp. 423. The sequence continues at coordinate 18,608 of WSTI01003846.1, forward strand.
AAGATACCGTAAGATAGGTTTTCAACCAATTCACCGATTAAGTATTGCACTGGAGGGCACGCGCTCGTGTATGAGCTGTGACAGCACCCCGAATGATTATTAGAATTGAGCTGGCTCATCGGTTACTCCACCAGTCGCTGAACAATACTGACGGGGTGGGCATCGCGCTCGTCAGAACCTGTTCACAGCGTTTTATACATCACAACAGTTGCACACACGACAAGCCTGTCGCGATCGGCCGTAGTCGTGAAGCAAGGACATCACAGCGACTGATCCCTGAGTAAAACTAGAGCACTTAGGGAGCGAAGCCGGCCTCAGATGCTTCGATAAGTAATTAGATACCGCAAGTGGGTCAATTAAATGATTTGGCTACGCTTACAATCATAGCTTTACACGTAAAATAAAATGATCGGAGTTTTAGTTTTTGTATTCTTCGGCCAATATGCCCGGCTGAAATGTACATGGACACGTCTTTTCCCAGGGACTGAAATTTCGAGTCATAGAGCACCGAATGCACTTATCCGTGGTCCTGAAATTCGAGTAAGGGTAGCGCGCGCAGAATGGGCGTCTGATGATAAATTGGCTGGTACTCTGGTATGGAAGTAATGCATACATCGTGGTATTGCGTGGATGATTCGTGACGCAAGACGATTGGACCAATATACCTGATACATGATAGCCCCTAGAACCGATCGGCTCTCACCTTCATGGTGCCACATCCTCGTACCCCAAATCTCAGCGAGTGCCGAGCTCATCCCGGAGATACCCATCTTGACCTGTACAGCAATGAGTAACGGGCATGGCGCCGGGATCAAGATAGATGTTAAATCTTAAACAGATTTTTACCCTAGTAAGAATCAAGTTCCGACAGAGATCTACTCTAGGTCTAGCCTATTCATGAATTCATGACCTGAGGAAGCCAAGCTTGGGCGATAAGGTAGCTGCTTCTAAGTGCTATCGGGCATTGTTCCTATACCGGCGTATATTACATGCAGGACTCCATGAACGACTAGCGAGGCGGTTCCATTCCACTAAGGCCACAAGAGGCCCCTGCTGCCTTGCGGTGGACCGATAGGAGGCAACTATATGCTGCGCATGCATCGCACCCCTATTACTAGTATTCAAAAGTATCGATGTTTACGGTTAGTAGTGCGGATGCTGGGTCTCGATTTCTATCCTTGTCGTGTGTGGTTTCATGGGTCCCATAATTTGGCCGCCGAATCTATTAGGCTGACCCAAGCAGAAAAGGGAAGGTATTTGCCATTGACAGGTTCCATTCCCTCAACTACCCGAAACGCCAGTGAATAAGTCCCTGGTGTTGACAGCATTGCCGTATCTTTAAATTTGAAATATGATAGGCGATGCGCAAGAAGTAAATCAGTTCAAATCGGGATCACTTCACGTGACAATGACTGTAATTCGCTTTCTGGAATCCCAACACCTTGATCCTACGTAAAATTAGGGGCACGGCCTGGCCTCCAAAGTGGTAGCTGCAATCGCCCCGCTCTGATGCTACAGCTTGAAAATCTCTCAGAAGACATTATCATCCATGTTGCGTTCTTCTTGGATTTTGACGATCTCTGGAAGTTGAGACAGGTGAGTTGGGTCTCTCACGCCTACTTGAGCTTCCAGACGTGACATCGCACCCTCCACGTGTGTAGGTGTGCACCCGAATCAGAGTCATAGTTAGCTCTGCCCCGGTGTGGCGAACAGCAGGCTCTCGCTTAGTACTTCCCATATTGTGCCCGAGCCCGGCCACCGGCCCATGTTCGTCCTCGAACATCTCGGGGCTACCCGTGTTTATTCAGGATACCTGGAGTGCCGCGAAGATCGATAGACGCTGGTCTACCGCAAAGCCGTGCATCTATATTCACAGGATGGTCAGCCAAGCATGGTCAGGTATCAGATTGGTTGGCAGTAGCCAATGGATTCTCTACACAAATGACCATGGCGATGTAGCGGCTACAACTTTGGCACAGGAAATCAATCATCCTATCGAGAAGAAAGTGGTCCATCATCCGCCATCTGCCCCTAATCGCGGATGGTATGGTTTGGTCGGCTGGTTCCGAGCTTTGGCTGTGCTCACAGTACAACTTGAGAGCAACCTTCGTAGGTGCATTATAACAATCCTAGAGTTTTATGCACCAATTCATCGCACTTGTACTAGTCTAAACATCTACTACTGTGCCCTGTCGCCTCTAAACGGGTCGCAAGGGCTCAGTCTAATGCTTCAACACAAACTAGAATTGCCGGGCCGGATTACTATTTCTACTGTTGAGGTTTGCACCTCGAGTCGTTTTCTGATGATGCTTTGCAAAGATCCAAGTCACCGACCGCCCTGGTTTGTAGATGTGTGGTCCTGGGGTACAACCGAAGAGCATGCACACCAGCCGCCTCAACATACTATGCGAACTGTTTACTTTGAGGTACGCCAACACGTTTTCAGGATATTTAGCCAATCTGATCGGATCGGCCCCCTTACTACATCTTGTGACTAAACAACAGGCAAACGATTGTGCATTTCGCATCGTTGAAACCAAAGACGGCCCACACGTTTTCGTCGTTCGAGCGAATAAGGATGCAACTCACTTCGAGTTCTATGATCTACGACGACATATGTCTAACTCGGGACGGATCGAGCCTGAGGCTCAGATTCCGGTTGCTTGTGAATCCCTCCCCTGGTCATGCCACCAAATAACCCTCCCTCAACCTAGGGACACTCCAGCCACTGGGGGTCTGGAATACGACAACCCAATTTCTGTGGTCCTCTGTGCCGCAAGGTCCCCACGACTTAGTGAACTCTTGGGCTATCGCGTGTGCTTGCACCAGGGCCGGGAACGAGTGAGCCTATTGTTCCTGGGCGGCTATACTCTACCCGAATATAGCGATGTAATCCGGTGTGTGCTAGGACCTCAAGGGGTGCGAGGCGCTGTGTTTATATCAGACCCGAGAGCGCACTCGAGGACCGAGCTAATGATTTTAGCTCTCGAACATAACGGATTCAGGCTACTCGATACGGAATATTCGAAGAGACACTTTTTTACGCCGGCAGATGTGTCTATTGACGAAACACATGGCACCATAGCCATTCTGGGTGAAATACACGACCTGCATATCCTACTCTTTGACCGTTACCTAGTCTCGGCCGAACATAATTTGCCATAGTGTAATGTTAACCCCCTATATTATCCACTTGGCTACGCTTTATACATATGAATCCTCATATTCACATATCCTGCTTGCACAATTTCGCTTTTAGCACCGATGTGGAAATGATCGGCCCCCATCCGACTTTGGCCGGTCTATTCTCAGTTAACGGAGAAGAAATGCCGAATTGATGAGCGCTCATCGGGGCGAACATGGTGGATGGATCGGGCGAAGTCAGGCTGGACACAAACCACCTGGAGCTCCACATCCTGTGGTCAGCACCCAATTCACCATCTTTGGACATGTTGTCCCACTCTGTACACGAGGTCTAGGTTTCTTCAACTGTAGAAACATGTGGCTTTCTTGTTCTCGTCTCCTGATATAGCCCGGATTAAAGGTCGTGGGTGTCAAGATTTCATTTCGCGGGTTGATCTACATGACATATGGCACATCTGTGTCCCCGTATATCGGTCCCCGGAAGAAAAGATCATACACACGCGACGTGGCCGGGATTAACCGTGCCTCGTGTGTGCGATCGAGTGCAGCGAGGCATTGACCAGTTTGCGCGGGAAAACCCTGCTTGCCTTGGGCACGCGACACAGTCAGATAAAAGTGGAAAGGGAATGCAGAATAAATATTGAGGCTTACCGGGGTCCGACCGTGGAAATGATCAAGTGAGATTTACAAGCACAATGTATTAGTCATGATAAAGCATGCGTGTAGGCGCAGCTTGGGGGGTATCTACAGAGCGTGAATGCTTGCGAGGTTTGAATATGAGAACTAGAATAAGACCGAGGATAATGAGTAGAAGGAGGAATATACACTTTCTTCGGCCGGTGTTACGTTGGTATCTGTGCCACTAATTAGTATGGTGGCCCAAAAGGGAAAGTGGGCATGACAAACTGAGTTGCAATGTCAAGCTCCCTGACAGCGTCTTCCATGTGAACTGCTGTTTGCTGGATGTTATACTCTACGCTATCCAAAATCGTGCCTTGGTCGATGACTAAACTAGACAAATCTTTGAAGAGTTCGGCCAACGAAACGATCGACTTTGCGATCTCTGCAATCTCATGATTCCTGGATGCTAAACTCGGATCCGAGTGTTGCATAGCAGAGAGTTGCGATCGAGACTGTAGAAACGGGTTAGAAACCTCAAATATCAAAGCCAAGAACCAACCACGTACCGCTTCTTCGTCCTCCTGAACTGAATCGTACGTGTTGGTGCTATTGGAAGAGACGAGACCGGATGCGATCATCTGATCGTTGCGGCTAATTGCATGGCCTTGAAGCTCTGATGGCGATGAATCTGTCATGGATCCGATCGATGAATCGCGAGAGGGAACACGGACTTTGCATATATACCCGCTGCTTAGTCCGGAACAAGGCACTAAGGTCTTGAACCTTGGCAGCAAGTGCGCGCTGAACGTTACGTGCTGAGGTGACATCATTTTGAGAAGACTGAGAGTTAGGGGGGAAAGTGTGACTCGAGGCAGATATTCGTTGAATTAGCGAATGACAACGTCTAAACTCCTGCGCAGCGGAGTTGATAAAGCAATCAATAAAGTTTTCGCTCTGCGGAAAAATTACTAACTCACGCGTGTTATTTCGTTAGTACGCTGCTCGATTTCGCGCTCCTCTGCTGAACGATCCTTGAATCCCGGTAGCACGTGCTTGGCATGAAGCTTGTCAAGAGCCAGGACTTTTTAATCGGAAATCAGTAGCGGAGTTGAAAAGGTAGCGTAAGGTGTCGGAGTTCAGAGTTTATAAGGTATCTATCGGATCGGATCCGGAAAGTATAGGAGTGCCACGTACTCTTGTTTTTGGTATCGATGATAGCGACTTCTACCTGGTCTGAAATATCCAACCTAGGGAATTGAGAATGAAGTAAGACAAGTGCCCGAGGACGTAAAAACACATGAAAGTACCATGGGGGCGCAATATCGATGTGGAGCGCGGCATTTCCCGGGTTGTCGTCGATGATGAGCCGCTGAGCCTCGCCTGCGTCGGGGTCGTCGTCGGGGTCTACATATTGGCGGCGGGATCGGGCATAGCGAGAAGCGCGCGCTTGTGAATCGCGATAAGAAATGAAAAGATTGGTACGAGAGCGGGTCGTTGGCTGGTATGCGGTGGACGAAGCCATGGCATGGATGGCGAGGAGACACACGGCCCGGCTAATCACGTGCTGGGACCCCGTACACTCCTAGAATAGGGGCTAAAATATTGATGGATCGGGGTGTGGCCCGGGTGAGAGGATGGGCGATGACGCGCGACGAGATCTTTTGGATTGGGTTAGGACAACAACGGGTCCCGAATCCAATCGGAGGGCGGGCCATCCGCCGGCTTAGAGCAATTTAACACGCGTTGCTTTTTCTCCACCAATTACCAAGGGATGCAGCAGCAGCTGTTTCAACCTCTCACATCACCTTCCCCACGTTCCTAACTGTTTCCGGGCTGTGAACGCTTTCCCGCTCATTCGCTCATCTGATGCAACCCCCCCTCCCCCCCCGATGCGATATGTTTCCGACCAAACCCTCGGCCCCTCTGGCTCAGCAAAGTATAAATTACTGCTGCGAATCGGCCCAACTCCTCAGTCCGGTTTCGCTCAGCCCCTGTCCGTGTACGCCCCCTACTGAACACGCTACGCTCCCACCCCTGTGTGCCCTGTGACTATATAACTACCCAACAACTCTGCTACTCATCCCAACATGTGCCGCCAAATCACGTATGTGCTCACCATACTCCATACGACATTTACTAACCCCAGCGCTTGACTGGTTGGATAGTGAAGGAACTCAGCACCGAGGCTGCGGCCACTACGTGAGTACCACACAACCGACTGGCATACTAGTTCTGACACCATGCTATTATTAGGTGCAACACTGGGTCTCTGCGATATATGGTGCGAAACTTGGATAAAAAAAATTCGGCTCGGCATGTCTGACCAGGTACTCTAGATTGCGAGGACCCGAAATGCAACAAGAGCTCTAAACATCCTGATAACTGCAGAGCGCACAACACTTGCACGATGGTAAGCAGGCTTGCATCGAGCATCCCATAGTCATAAAAATTGACTATTTTGCCTTGCAGGAATATGGTCCCGATATTCAGAAGTATGCTTCCCCCCACACTTTACCCCAGCCTTCCATCTGACTCAAATTTCCATCCAGAATCACAGCGATGAATTACGAGCCATGTGAACGGTACGTCGTGTTTAGTTTCCCGGTCGCTCTATAGCGTTGATGCTCACATGGTACGAACAGATGCAAGTCAAGCGGAAAACAAGCCCGACGATACTGAATGGCTGACCAAAAACAAGCCCCACTTTCCCCGATACCAGTTTCCTTGCTTTTCCTTCACTGTCTCCCCAATGCACACTATCTATTCTTGCACGGCCTAATATCGTCTGCATATTGTACGCTTTCTGTAGCTTTCACAAGTTTTTTGGTGTATCATTGCAACTCGATACTAGCGACAAATTAAATCTGTTGTCAATACTTGTATATCCCGATTTTATCCGGAGTAACCATACGGTACTCGTTGGTACTCATTGTGCCACCCATACGACAGGAACGCGGCGATGACGTATGACTTACCGGCGGCATAACAAGCTATGGTGAGCTTAAACCTGATCAAAAGGACCACAAACTAGGCATAGGATCAAACAGAGACAAGACACTCCTTCCCTGATCAAAAGAATTGCGGCGCATCGGAGTTGATCGTTCGCCGGCACTAAACACAAAAGGGCTCCACACTCGAAAAAAAATCTCATAGCGACAGGATAAACATAACTAGCGTCTACCATTGGACAGCCAAGCCAACAACTTCGCTTTCAACGGCCCGAAAATTAGTCCGAAACAGGGCGCGTCGCGATGACTCTGCTTGACTATCCATGTCGTCACCCCACCGACCAAGGGCTGAAACGGGCTGACAGAGGTCCCCGAGTATCGCCACCGCCAACTTATCAGCGGTTACGAAATTTGGCGCGCGTTGTTTGCTGCTCGGCGACGGGGGAGGAGTCCATACACCACCCCAGTATATAGCTTCCACATCCTTAACGAGCTGTTTATCACCCCAGCGAGCATCACGCGTAGCAGCAGATTCCGTTACCCCATCAAGGCCCGAGTCCGTAGTTTGAGACCGAGCACCTCCTCGTAGTTGCCCGCCCCCGTTGACACACCCGGCCGGGCAGGCCATAACCTCCACGTAATCATAAGACCTTGGCTCCTCGGCTTGTGCACTCTTACGAACTGCCGCGCCAATTGTACGACGGCCCCGCGTCGCTACCCGACCCGCTGCACCACGACCGACTGAAACCCCGGCATCCCGGCCCACTTTCCGCACAATATTTTGTAAATTTCGGAAACCATAGCACTTGGCGCCCCGAAATAGAATCTTCCCGTCCGCTTCGTCCGTTACTGTGTATTCCTCATAATCCGACGTTCGGATAGTTTTGGTTGAGACGGATGGTGATTTAGCACTCAGCGAGACAGAATCGATCAAAGATTGGAGGTATGAACCAGACGAAGATCCTGGATGCTGTACAAGCCCTGGCAAAACTCCATCCTCGACACTCGGCAATCGAACTTCGTCCTCGCCCGGAACAGGAGTAGATAAATCCCAGCCCTTGTCTCGCATTAGAATTTCGAGCTCCGCGGTAGTTAACACGCAATCCACGTCCCGCGTCGATAGAATATCGTTATAAAAATCCTGTCTCGACGCTTCAAGCTTCTTGTCGTAGCAAGGCATGACAGTCACATGGTATATCGAGTTTGCCCTGTAAACCCGCCTTTAGTCAAATTTCCCGGCCGGGTAAATGCGTGCTTTACTCACGGTTTCCCCCATCGCCGAGCCAACCACTCCTTCACCAAGGTGCCCATCACCTGTTGTGGACTCTTGGTTCGTGATAGAAACGGAATCATTTCGGGGTGTGCCTTCTCCACATAACACACCCATCCAGGACACGCACTCGCAATCATTGGTAGTCGTGTGTCTCCGGGTTTATCGTCCGATGACGTCGGTGCGGCCTTGCGCTCAAAAAACTCGCGTGTGTGCTCCAGAAGCGTGAGATGTCTGGCAAAAGTCGTGTCATACACATGAGAAAAACCCATAGTGTTAGACACAAACGCCTCGACTCTTCGAAGAATTTGCTGGGTAGTTGCCGAGGGGCTAATAGATGCAGCGAGTGAAGCTAGGCACTGAGGTGCAATCGACATAATGAAGGTTTTGTGATCCGGGTGTGGAGGTCCAGGATTTGACTCCACAGCTTTGAGAACCTCCTCGTGGGATTGCATGGATATCAGAACGGATTCAGCAGAAGTGATGCATCCACTGCACCGAAATTAGGAGCTATATACCTATCACAAACCCAAACTACGTACCTACATGCCAAGCAATCGTTCAAGCTAATCTGTGCCTGTTGTAGTTTTTTCCGCCCAGAATCATGGTGACCCTCTTCATAGTATACCCCCGCCGAGTCTATTCCGATTTGTGTCTGAGCCAAGGCGCAAGGTTAGGTGGGTTTACAATCGATTAGGTCTACATACAGTAGCCACGTTTTCAGCCTGCTGTTGTGGCTTGACTTCCTCCACGGGCTTTATGCATGCTTGAGACGGAGTAATAAAGTCGTTCAGGTCCGTCAATGTCTGCCGAGTTCGTTTCAACGACCGGCGTATTGGAGCCCATGGCGAGAATATACTTACCAGTCCTCTAGAGAAGGCCATGGTCTATTCCGTTGGAGATCCGTGCTATTGATACAGTTGATGTAGTGGCGAGATTCGATATCTATGACCAGCGATTGGGTATCTAGGCTTTCTCGTTACGGCCGAAAGGTGGTGGTCGTTCGGGTTCTTGATCAGAATTGATTGATGAAATTGCCAAATAGTGGCGCCTGAATCAGCCAGGCGGAGACGGCACGTGCCCCTTCCCACGCATCAAGTACAGACTCAAGATAGGGGATTTGAAAGTGCCCGCTTGCAATTCCCACACAATTTCGTGCCATGATGGTGGGCAACACACATGTATTAAAGGCAGATCTTCTGGAAGTGAATTACAGTTTGGCAATTTTCGGACCGGGTTTGATTTGCACAATAGCCTTCCCCCACGTTTTACGTTGTTCCAAGGCCTCAAGACCTGTCGACACCTGTTCCAAACCCCTGCGTTTCGGGTAAATTAGACATGTAGTATTATTGGTGTATGGATTGCGAAATGAATGACGCACTGGTAGACTTCGGAGAACACGATGGGTTTGACCTTCCCGCTTTCGAATAGACTAGGAACGTGTAGATCTGGTGAAAGTGTATCTCATTCAAGCCATGGCATG
>WSTI01003846.1:41899-67443 GCA_019616915.1 Ceratobasidium sp. 423
GCCCCGGTAGGCGCCGTGAGCACCGGCGGGGCCAAAGCTGGCCTCGCTGCCGAAACCACTCCAGTGCTTGAAGGTGAGGAAACCCTTTTTGCCTGCCCGGCTCTCAAACGAGCTCTGGGAAGACCGGGTATGAATGGAAGGACGGGCACCAGGTGTGCCAAGCGGGGGAGTAAGCGGGGTAGATAAGCGACGGCCGGGGCTGACGGGGGTAGTGAGAGCGGGCTGTGATCTGCCCATGGCGCCCATACGGCTGCCGCCATCTGGAGGGGGACTGGGCGACGAGTAGACAGAGGTTGCGTCGACATTGGTGGTGGACTGACGCGAGGCTATGCGACGATGACGTTTCGAGTCGCGCTTGCGCTCCCTCTCCTCCTTGCGCAGATCGACCCGCTCCTGGATCATGCCACTGGCAAGCACGGTAATATCGCGAGCGGGGTCCTGGACTGCCAAAAAGGAAGATTCCTGGTCGGGGTTTGTGGGGGCCCGGATGCGCACGGGCCCATCGTTGAGGTCATAGGCCGAGCGACGCAGCTGCTGGTAGGTATCACGCAGACGGGTGTCGAGCATGCGGGACTCGCGGGCCGCCTGGGCACGGGCATGGTGTTCGGCCTCGAGCAGGGCAGCCTGTTTACGCACAAAGTCGGTGAGTGTGATCCACCGTGCCTGAGGTTCCTTCGGGTGCTACGGAGACCATCAGCAACGGAAAAATGCGGAAAATCACAGAAAAAAGGGCCTACCATCTGGGTCCATATGCGCAGGTTGGCCTCTGTCAGGGGCGTTCCGCGTGCGGGTGTTCGTCGTCGCTGGGGGTCTGGCAACATACCAGAGCGGGCCTCTTCCTCCTCTCTCCGCACCAGCTCCTCGTACCACACATCCGACTCTCGGGCCCAGATGTCCGGGCTGGTGACATCGACGTCGGCCATGTCGCGGTCGCGCATCATGCACTCGACACACACCTCCTCGATCGCAGCCATCACAGGCTGCATGGGGGGCTGTGCGGGGGCGGGATAGCGAGAGTCCGCGGGGTTGTTGAGCAGGTCCTCGGCCGAGAACATCAGGGGCGGCCGCGACAGCTCTGGCACCGCACTCAGCGCTGGCGGATCCCGCGGCGGCGACGAGCGTCTGGGTGACATGGTCTGTGCCTGCGATTGCATATGCGAAAACGACCCGAGATGTAACGCTGGCTCCGGCAGCCCAGGTAATGGCAGCGCTCGTGATGGCGACGGGGGCGAGGGTGAGCGACGGTCCACTCCGGGATCCAACAGGTTGGTCGGGGCAATCGAGTCGTCCATCACGGTCTTTCCGATTCACGAGCACTTCACGTGACCAGGGTCCATCCGCTGTGTATCCGTGTCTGTGGGTGTTTGTCGCACAATTCTATGCCAAGCACATTTATCTATTTTCGACAATGATATTCCTATGCACACAACCGAGTTGCTCCTTCTGGCCCCCACGCTTTGCCCAATGCAAGTCCGACACTCAGCAACAACACCAGTATCCCAAACGCTGCACACAATACGGCCGGCAGCTTGGCACGCCCGTTCCAAGGTTCTCGGGCAGGGAGTAACTTGATGTAGCATAGCGCTGGGAAAACGAATGCCAATGCTGTAGCGCTCGCGCCCCCAGTGATCTCCAACATCACCCCTATGTCTCCTGTCAGCCGGTCCGAACCAGCGATCATACCCTCACTTACCCAGATCACAAGTCAAAAGCGCCACTATCCGCACGCATATAGTCATCGTCCACCCACAACCCAGCTCTACAAAGGCACTTACCGACCATCGACGAGAACAAGATCGACGTCGTAAACAACACGTGTCGGGTCTGATCAAACGCCTCGTGCGCGAAAAAGTACTCTTCAATCACCTCCCGGCACACCATGAGTTCCATCGGCGTCGTCGTCACCATGTTTGCCCCGAAGCAGAACCGTGCAATGTTGATGACTGCATCGTTCTAGCCCGCGTCGGGTGCGAAAAAAGGACAAGGCCTTGTCAACAATTGGACATTCCACGTGCACATGACAGTCTGTCATGCCAAAAACAGCTCATCCCGCTCACCTGGGGGAAATTGTTCAATACGTTGCCCTGCGTCCGATCCGTGAATACGAGAAAAGCCGGAATGGCCATGGTAAGGCATGCGACGAGTGATAGCCCTGCAGCGACATGCGTTACCCGGTCAAACCGGTCCATTGTCGGTGTGCGCATACTCCCGTATATCAACAGGCTATTGTGGTGGCATACAAACGCAAAGCTGATTACCCCAATAGCCTGAAAGATCTGCGGCTGTATGAACGAATACTTAATCGACGGTGCCTGTGATCCTTTCAGATCTGGCGAGACGCGTCCTTCTTCGAATAGCACCGTCCCAACAATCGTGAGCATCCCAATCAACGCAAACGTACTCGCTTTTGCAAGGGAAGCAATGGACCGGTAAAGTGAAAGCGGGTACGAAATGCATGTCGTGCATAGAATGACGATAAAGTTTCTGTGCGTGAGTATTCCAAGCACAGGCACCGTGCTAAGCGTCGGAAAGATCGACCGAATCACATGGGGAATAGTATCACCTACCGCACGCCCATTAGTTTAAAATAGCCCGCACAATTACAATCGTCTTACCAATAATTATCCCTGTGCATTTGTCGTTTGAACTATCCGACAAGAGAGTAAAATCCAACACTCACCAAATGCGCACATCCCTGTCTCACCGCAAGAACCACAATCAGGTAAGCCACGACCGAGCAACCAAAGCCCCTCGGATTCCACACTTACCTCCAAACGCAAACGCAAATTGGAAAAACGACACGGCAGCGCGCCCGCTCGATCCTATGGTTTACACATTTCAGAAGCACTTTTAATGACCCCACATCCTCGACGTACCGTAACAGTGTCCCATGATATCAATGTAGGACGTTCGGCCGCTTAGCTTTGCATTTCGTACGATCAATCGAATGGTCCAGTCTGTCACGCCCGCGAGAACTACGAGCAAGAGAATCCCGGTCACAAAACCTGCTTGGCTAACCGCGTATGGTAGTCCTATTAGATAGAATGTGAGGCCATGCAGACGAGGAGCAAAATCTCACGGGCAAGACTCACCGATGATACCTAGCAACGAGAACACGTCAGTACCCCCACACGATTGGCTCCTAAATGCTCACCAGCGCCTAAAATGGAGTTTGCCATGTTAAACATCGAGTCCAGCATATTCCCGCCCCTGTGCTGTCGCGCAGCAAGTTCTGCGAGATCTACGCGATTCGCAAGGTCATCATCATCGAATACGACACGGCCGTTGACCATGGCACTGCCGACTTGACCGTTCGAAAACGTGTGCAGTGGTAGGTCCGGATTTCGTCTAACCTCCGAGGCATCAGCGAGACCAACCAGAAGGGGCATTCGTTGGGAAGCTGGGATAGATGCGACTTCGTCTTCCGGATCCAGCATATCCGAGTCTAGCTCGAATTCTAATAGACCGTCAGTAATTTTTCGTAAACTTACGGGGCGGGCGTACCTGCTTCCCTACTCTGGATCGTAGACCTCAACGGGGGTCCAATGGTGCTTGACACCCCGGCCGGCGAACTCCTATGCTCCTCTCTGCCCCTCAACGCACTCGACTCTTCGTCTTCGTCGTCTATCGCAAAAACGACTTCAGACCTCCCCACATGCTCATCTTCGTCTCTCCCCAGCAACGGCTCCTGCGCCTCGGATCCCGAATTTTTAGCTTTCGATCGGCCGAGCATCATAGCATTTCGTCGCAGCGCCAGATTTTGTTTTTTTGTTGTATAAAGACGCGGTCGAGTATTAAAGCAATTAAAGCGACGTGTCGTCGAAGTCCGAGTTATGTTTGCAAATTGACGCGGGGCGCAGTCCCCTATGTGACACCGCCACAATGAGCTAAATGTGATTTATCCGTTTTTGAAAGTGGAACGATCAATAGGGTCGGAGGACAATTGGACAATAGTGTAGACAATCGATTGCTCTTCCTCTTGCTCTTGCTCTTGACTCTGACCAGGCTTGCACTTGACGTTTTCTTGGAATTATGGCGACTGTTGTTTCTGCACCTGGAAAAGTGCTTATTGCCGGGGGTTATCTCGTGCTCGACCACCGTTATCCTGGCTTAGTTGTTTCAACTTCGTCGAGGTTTTATACTGTTGTGCGACCTGTAAACGGGGAGAGGAGGATTACTGTCAAGTCTCCTCAGTTTGAAAACGCAGTGTGGGCGTATGATGTTGCAGTAAACGGAGATGGCGTTCAAGTACAGCAGTAGGTGATATGACCCCTCCAATACATTGCTAACCTCGAACAATAGAGTAGATGATGGCACGGGCTCCAAGAATCGTTTCGTCCAAACAGCTCTGGAGGGCACTCTTTCCCTCGCGCTCGCCATCCGAGGGAACGATTCATTCCTCACCTCATTGGGTCAAGGACTTGACATACACGTCCTCGCAGCCAATGACTTTTACTCCCAACGTGCAAGCGTACGTACTATCTACTCGCAAATTTTCTAAATTTTACGTTTTTCTTTGCTCTCGCATACAGCTCACGGCACGAAACCTCCCCCCGACACTCGACTCGCTCAACTCCATCCCTCCGTTCCTTCCTCAGGGCTGTCCTATTACTCAAGTCCACAAAACTGGCCTAGGATCATCCGCCTCGTTGATTACATCACTCGTATCTGCGCTCCTTCTCCATTTCGGCGCCATCCCATCCGATTCGCTGTCTTCAGATGCGGCTTCAAATGAAGGACGAGAGCTCGCCCACAATGTCGCTCAATATGTGCACTGTCTTGCCCAAGGCAAAGTTGGGAGTGGGTTTGATGTCTCATCAGCCGTGTTTGGAAGCCAAGTGTACCAGAGGTTCGAACCAGGCGTTATTGCGGAAATTATGCAGGGAAAGGTACGGGTTTACCCGCCATGTTTTGCATTGACAGTACCCAACGTTAAACATTTAGCCGATTGGATCTACCTTGCTTGCCACCCTCTCTCCTTCCAACAAATCATGGAACCACGTTGTATCGCCTTTCAAACTTCCTCCTCTGACCCGTATCATGCTCGCCGATGTGGATTCGGGAAGCGATACACCCTCCATGGTCGGCAACGTTCTGAAATGGAGAAAGGCAGAACCAATAGTCGGTACGTCATGTTCTTCCTCTCGCCCGGTCCCGAATTCACCGCATTTGCGTACCAGCCGACCAACTATGGGAGGGATTGGACAAGTGCAACCGTGGATTAGGCGATATCATTAACAGATTATCGCAAAAATATGAGGAGAATCCATCCGAGTATGCGAATACTGTGGACAAACTTGCGCGTGAGGCAGGAGACGAGGTGAGATACTCGAATCATTTCTCCTATTAGAATCTAAACTCGGGCCGATAAAGTGGGCGCGACATAGTCCAATCGAGGCACTTGAAGTCACCGCCGCTCAGTTGTTCGGAAATACGAGACGATTGACCAAGGTGCGTCATCTACTTCATTGGCCGGGATGTAGCTTATGCACCGCATACAGAGTATCCGCGATGGTATGCGCGCAATGGGTAAATCATCCGGTGTCCCCATCGAACCTCCAGAGCAAACAAAACTACTCGACGCGTGCTGCGCTCTTCCTGGAGTTATAGGTGGAGGTGTACCAGGCGGTGAGTTCATCCGTTTGTTCCGTTTGCCCAAGTTGATCTTTGCTGGTTGCATAGCTGGTGGATACGACGCGATTTGGTTACTCGTTTTACAGCCTCAAGACAAGGCACTCGCGTCCTCTATTGTGTCCAATGTCGAAAGGCTTTGGCAGAATTGGACTGAGATGTCAGTTTCGCCTCTCCTAGCCACTGAAAGTCTCGAACGTGGTGCTCGCAAAGAATCGCTTCAGGATGTTCCAGGACTGGAGGCTGCATTGAAGACTTCAGCTTGAACGCGGGGGTAGTCGAGATCTTTCTAAATTTCAGTAGTAAAACAAGTAGTATACTGTACCCGTCAAAACACTAGCAACAAAAGGGCCAACAACCATTACCAAGAATCGACATTTTCACTAACAACAGGCCGATCCAGAACCATTAAATTACCAACTTCCGAGTTAGCAACCCAGGGACCTGAAAGAAGCTGTGAAATGGGGTGTTCTAGCGCATTTAGTCTATGTTTTTGTCTGACAGCTGCGCTAACGGCGCTCAGAATGTGTCCAGAACCCCCAAATTACCTTCTTTTACGTTCATTTCTGTCAGTTTGATTAAGCTTATATACTATTTGTATATAGGACCGCCATTACACATGTCCCGCAAGTTAACAACAGTGGCCAAATCATTACACTACATTTTGCTAGTGTTTTGACGGGTACAGCATATGTATGTTCATAATAATATAATCGTCTTGATTCGCTAGATAAGAACAAAAGCCTAAATGGACCGACCACTAGGCCACAAGAATAGTCGTAGTTGTGTGGGTTTCACCATTATTGATCCATAGAACAGTCAGCACAGCAAGGACATTTCGTTTAGCTCAATACCTGATTTAGGTTTCACTCGATATGATGAAGGTGAGAAGACCAGTTTCTATTGAGAAGAGAGTACAAACAGACACCGTCGCAACAAGCAACCACACTCAGCAAACCCGAGCGCTCACCAGCTGGCCGCGGTCAGATCCTCAACCCAAAGGGAGAATATGTTGACAACACGGTGCTAGGAGCAAGCATCTTGATCCGCCTCGCACAGGAGCGAGTACAAAGGAGAATGAAAGAACAGTCGACAAAACAGATACCAGTCATCAAACCCATTAAAAAAAGAAAAAAGATGGGCAAGAAAACATCCATCAGAGACACAGACAATATACAATAAAATCCAATAACACCATAACAAACCACAAAAAAAAACACATCTAGAACGCACCGACCACCTCGGTCGCGCTCTCACCTAACCACGTCCACTCTACCAAAGGAGAGATAGTGGACTGCTCCTGGCTCGTGAGAGAGTCGAAGCGAAGATCCACACCTTCCTCAGGCAACATCTTCAATAACCTCTCCATCTCAACCTCGCCATTCTCCAGCGAGGCGTTCAAATCGTCGATGATCAACGGCGACATAATTGGATCCGAATCCGCGACCGATCCGGCGGACGAAGTGTTCCATGGCGACCCAGAGGCCTCCTGTTCAAGCGCCGAAGGTTGAAGAACGGCGTTGAGCCACTCGTCATCAAGGACATTTTGATTGGTAGTTTGTTGGGTAGTGTTTGAGGGGTTGGGGAGGGTGTCAAGTTCGGTAGGAACATGGAAGGCGAGGTCGAGCTGGCCCGCTGCAGGGACGGAGAAACGCTCAATGAAGAGTTCCCTCCGCACGCCACCCGTGCTAGGTGGCGAGCCGGCTCGTTCGTTGAATCCATGACTGTAGGAACTGACGGGGGTACTGTGTTCACGCTGGAGGAAAGGGTGTTGGGCGAGACGGCTAGAGACTGAAGGGGGTTTAACCCGTTCGTGTTTGCCCCTATACTGGAGAGTAATAATGACACTAAAAAAAGGAAAATTGATCAGGACACGTGGCAGACCGATGTGAGCAGACACTAACCATTCTCCCAGGCCTTCTCTAGTTGGCGCACCCGTTCCCTCAGCTCCTCATTCTCTTTCTCTCGAGACTCTTGTTCATTGGACTTCTGTTCTGCTTTAGGCTTTGGTGGCTCGACGACGGCTCCGGCGCGTAGTCTTCGGTTTTCCTCCTCGAGCTCCTGCACCCGCGCCTCGAGATCCGAAAACTGTTGTTTTCTGCGGTCTCGAGAACACTGGGCAGCGATACGGTTTCGTTGAGCTCGGGCTTCCTTGCGTTCCTCGGCGGTCATGTCAGAGGGGCGGGCCCGCTTGCGAGGGTTGGAAGATGAAGACGAAGAGGCGGGTGATGCGGCGGAGTACGTAGACTCGGTCGTCATTGTGTAGCAGTAATACAAGGGAGGGACAGAAGTTGTGGGGTGAACAAGAGACGGAAAAGGTGAGAGAATAAAAGAGGGAGGCACAGTCGAGGTTGAGGGTGGAACTGCCAGGTGTGAACACGTATTTTATCTACTTGCTACGTGGCACCTACACAGCCTTTTTTGGACCCTTTTTGATTCAAACACACGCTAAACCATAAAAAGCTTGCGGCAGAACTTCCACAGCATTCTATCACGTGGTGGCAAAGCGCATATAGTCAGTCGCGGTTGCTTCGCGATGCCGACTTGCAAGCCGCATGCAACCATCAAACCTGTGTTGCGCAATTGCACTTAACTTACTAAATCAAAGTATACATTGATATCAATAAATAGACTTGTAAAAATCAGCACACGCCTGCGAACAACAACCGGCTATTCGCCCCTTGTAAACGTAAACAACTGGATATGGTTGTATCTTTTCCCACAAGTTAGTCGTCACCTGTATTATGCCACTTGAGATAAGGCGTACTTCTTGTATACACGTCCTTGAGCATTTTCTGCAATCAGAAGGATGGGCCGGGCTAAATATGCATCGCGGGTTCATGCACTCTAAACCACCCATCTATGCGCCTGAGCCGTCCGCTCTAACTCAACGGAGCTATGAACGCACCAACAAGGTCTGTTACCTCACCGGAAATGGCCTATGGCATCACTCAGTCGCACGCTGGCGAGGCATTGATGGGCAATGAACTCACGTCATGCTGTCCCGGTAGTGGTCGGACGTTAGAACTGTGGTCATGCGCCAAGGGGCAGCAAGAATAACAGGAGAATCCGCTACCAAAGGGAAGTACGGGTTAGTCCGAACCTTCGGAGACTGGTACGTGTATATACTATCCCGGCCAGCACATAGTGCAGCGCTTATATGCAAGCAAGAGCAAGTAGGCGATTAACAGAAAAAAGCAGGGTGGTTGAGCACAACAATCCGGAATCGAGCTGATACTATATATTCTCACATCCCAGGTTCAGAAATAGTACGCCACTCCGAGAACTCCATCCGCCTTGTTACAATTCGCGATTATCGGCATTTTCCAGGGGTCATCGCGATATTTCAGCCGCGGCGATTGCGGTAATGCTTGCACGGGACTCAAACTAACCTAATTCACTGATGCCTCGTGCCGGGGGAATGTTTTATCGACTTGATGGACAGGTTTGACGATACCACATAGGACTAGCGTGTTGGGTAGAGCTTCGTAGTCGTGTGACCGTGAGAGGCCAAATCTATGAGGTCTATTGGGCGTTAAAACGAGAATCAGGCTCACGAGCCGTAAATATGCTTGAAAGAGGTGTCCCAGTCGGTCAGCCATCCCCTTTTTGTGGGGGAGATCGAGCCATTTGTATTAAAATTACAATAGCATGGCCTTCCTCGAGGTGCATCTAGCTTGATAGGTGGCTAAGAACTGCCTCGATGAACATGACTCAAATGGTTTAGTTCCTGAACGAAGACGTTTCTCCCAATTGCTTCAGCTTTATCATAAAAAGTTCGCCAAATGATATAATTCAATCCCGGGGATTATACAAGATAGATCCTTATGCCTTGTAAAGGGTATCCAAAAACATGGTTGCAAGTCGTGAAACAAGAGCTGGCCCGACAGCGCTCGAATTGCCTAGGCCTGTGGTGCCATCGATGATTCAGCCCTGTTCCTGGGTTTGTTCATCAAGATGTTTGCTTACCATACAATGCCACCATGTTCCCCTTCCCTGCTGGCCTGCTTTTTGCCTCAGCAACACAGTCCTTGAGATCGGCTATGAATTGATCGGCCATTGGTACCGTCAAGCGCTACACGTGCGACGATTAGGCAACGTAGAACAGTCTACGGGGAGAACCTACCGTGCAGGCTATATGCACTGCGGCCGGGTTGCTAAGCGCATTCAAATGCCATCCGCGGCGACTCATTGTGTCGCCGACTTCGAGAACATTGAGGTTCTTGCCTTGGGTGCATCGCATCATAAGCACTAGTAAACACTGCGCACTTTCCTAGCTTACCTTCAGGCGTTTCCGCAGCAGCAAAGGCCACGACCGATGCAACTGGTTTTCCCAAAACACGAAGTTCTGGGATATCCTCTTGAATAGCGTTTTCTATTTTCTTACGACATTCAACAATGTCACGACAGGACGCTTCGTAACCGCTGCGGTGCCCAGGATTTATCAGCGGGTCGATCGCACTAGTGTCAAATATTTACCTCTGGCCCATATATTGCATCGCTGCCCACGCGCCAGCAATGAGAGATCCAGGCCTCGACCCGGACATCGATGGGGACGCATACACACCGCCTACAAATGAGTAATCAATATGTTATTGTAGGGGTTTTTGGGGCCATAGTTACCAGTCCAGGTGGGGTTAAGGTAGTATTGATAGCGCCTCAAGTCAGCAGAGCGATACATAATAACCGAGGATCCCTAGTTGAGAAACCCATCAACCACAGTAATATCAGAGCAAGTGGTGGTGCTTACTTTGGGTGCAAAACCATACTTTGCGCGGGCAAAATTTAGATTTGGGGATTCGCGCTAATGCATATACTCACCTTGTGGGTGTCACACGAAATCGCGGTCACGCCATCTACACGGAAATCGAATCGTGGGGCATCATACCCTAATTTTTCAAGGAATGGCACAATAAACGAACCCAGGCACTGAAGGTCGACGCGGGTCAGAAGGTAGATATGGAAGTAACAAGGCAAACTTACGCAATCTACATGCAAGCCCACATGGTACTTTTTTGCCAAAGCGCCGAGTGCCTCGATATCATCCATGCAACCATCAGGGAAATTGACAGCGGAGCCGACCAACATGATAGTGTTTGAGTTGCTGTGTTTTTCGTCAATAAAGTTTTTCCTAAACGCAGATCGGCGGAACA
Organism: Ceratobasidium sp. 423; assembly: GCA_019616915.1. Classification (NCBI taxonomy): domain Eukaryota; kingdom Fungi; phylum Basidiomycota; class Agaricomycetes; order Cantharellales; family Ceratobasidiaceae; genus Ceratobasidium; species Ceratobasidium sp. 423. The sequence goes on from WSTI01003846.1 coordinate 52,684, forward strand.
CTTACATTGCACGACGAACATGCTTAATGTCCGCTTGACGAGTGTAGGGATCAACGGGGATATGGTGAATCTTGATGCCAAAATATTTGCCTGCCTTATCGAACGCGGCATGTGCCGTTACGGGGATAATCCTAGGATGAGCGTCAGAGATTGTTCAAAGTCCCGTCCTCTTGTACCTACATCTCAGGTTCGGTAATACCCTTCACATCACGAGCCCATTCGCGATGTGTTTTGCATGACATGAGAATGGATTCGGTACCTCCTGAAGTGGTGGTACCGGCCCCATTGGGGTGGTTGTACCTGCAAAGAAAGTTAGTGCCCATTGGCCCTTGTAGGAGCTCCTAACTTACATCCTGAGACACATAGCAACGACCTCTGCCTCCATCTTTCGAATAGCTGCGCACGCAGATCAGTATCAAAATACCCGGGAAAACTAATTAACATACCAGGGAAAACATCGGGGTGCAGCGGGTTACTGACAACATACCGCCTGAATGCGTTGACAATGACTTCCTGTGGGTATCATCGGTGGCAAGAAGTGTGCTATATCAAACCACATACCTCCATATCATCACCACCATGGTACACCGCTCCGGAAAGCTTTCCTTGTTTCCACGTGTCCCCGCCACCGCATTCTTTGTCCATCTTGGCCATTTCGGCATCGATCCACTCCGTGGTTCGACCTTGAGCCGGAAGAGCAAGATGCCGGACTATGTGAGGTCCAGATGTAACTAGCTTGCCCTCAATGTCCTTCTTAGCCTTGGCCATTTCTGTCTCGACTTTACGCTTCGCCGCGGGCAGCCGGAGTGCCAGAGTCAAAACACGCTATTATCCGAGAATCCGATTACTTCTAGTCGCCACGGCAGCGTACCCTTTAGACTTACCCTGGATATGAGTTCCCATAGCTCCAAAATCGTCGCGATGAGCCCCCTGGCTCGCAGATGCCTATACGACTTTAAGCAATGAGTTGCAATGATGTAGGCGAAGACTAGTGTCTTCAAGTTGTTGAAATTGAGCTGCGCTTTCACAGCATGGGCGGAAGCGGCTGTTGACTTGGCCATACTGGATGTTGGAGGAACTGCGAGGGAACCTGGACGGGTGGGGAATACTTTTAAATACCGTTGTCAAAAGTTCAGAAGTCTGAGGCTCGGTGTCTCGGTGTCTAGGTCACCGAACTTCGTGCACCACGCGGGCTCGGCGCCTAACCAGACTGTTCCGGTCTTCCACCAAGATGCGCATGGTATGTCCATGGTCAAAATATTAGAAAATCTACTGATAGAGGCCCAACTGGAATACAGCTGAATCAAGATGACGAATCGGAGGAGAACACTGAGGTGACCTGGGGTTTGTAGCGAAAACCATTAAATTACTATATGCCCCTGACCCCTTGTCACCTACAGAGGATCAACAAAAAATCAACACATTTTCCAAACTCAACACACGTTGCACTGATCTTGAGGAGAAAATCGCCAAACAAAAGGTTAAGCATATTCACTTATCTATGGTTCACGAACTAAAACCGGGACAGTCGGAGAAAGAGGCTCTCGATGATCTTGCAATGGAGCTAGAGCTTGCGGATGAGGATGAGCCGGTCGAGTACAGACTCTCCTATGTCACCCAATAACTAAGGCTCACATAAATTCCCTGTAGATACAAGATCGGCGAGGCTTTCTTCCACATTTCTCTCAAACGCGCCCAAACACTCATACAAAAAGATCAAGAGTCAATCGAAGCAGAGATAAATGGGTTGCAGGGCAAAATAGACCAATGCCAACAGGAAATGAAGGATCTTAAGGTTACGCTGTACGCGAAGTTCGGCAAGCAAATCAATTTGGATTAGCTGTTGTCGTATCAACTGAGTGTGGGGATATCATCCAAGAGTTGTGTGTATATGAGTACAAAGCAAGCGGACTACATAAAGCTTGAAGGCCGGATATGCGAATGGCAGCAGAAAAGAATGAAATATGTCCGAGAATTAAATAACGACTACTCCAACGCACCCCACAGCGCCAACCCACCAAAGAACGTACCCAGAGCGACGAAAAGCGAGGCATAGCTCACAATGTGAATGCCAGCTCTTGGGAGAAGTTCTGCCCAAACTACCGTCAGCAGCGAATGCAGGAGAACCACAAGCCCAAAAATGAGGGCACGGATCTCAAGCGGGCGGTCCGTAGAAACATAAGCGATGGAGACAAAAAGAGTGAGCCCCAGAGATAGGATCTGCGCATCAACACGCTGGAGACAAGAGATGAAGACAGGAATATTCTATGGAGGTATTAGTAACCGCGATGTCAATGGCTGAAATTTATACGTACTGGCAAAGGAACCCCAAAAACGAGTTCAAGTGCCTCCCGATCTCTGGATTGGATACTCTGCGCGAATTCATCGTCATAATGGGTATCTGGGGGCGATATTGTCGCGGTACGTTTGACATCGTCGTCTGGTGTACTCGACGGGACAGACCTGTGGGCTACCGCACCGTAGTGTGCTGCATGACCATTGGTAGTGTTGTCCTTTAGTGTTTCCTCGTCTCGGTCACGAGCATCGAATAGCTCTTTGTACAGTGAGAGCTGATCGAAGCCTTGGAAGACACTGAGCGTTGCCTCGCTGGTAATCCTAGAGCGAATCGTGAGAAAATAACAAGATCCACAATACCAACCCCGCTCACCAGCCCAATGCCACCCACCACACATCCCGGAATGCCTGGTCCTGTGGGGTTGGACGGGGGACCCATTCGGGATGCCCAGACCACTTGTGGAGATGGATATTGAGCAACACTAGCACCCCAAGTCTCAACGCTTCCTGTGCTCCGACTGAACATCACTGAAATGAGTATTTGCGAAACGGAAATTTTACGTTTACGCACCAGAAAGGAACGAGGCCAGAAGTACGCTCGTGAGCGAGGCCCAACGGCCACCAAAAGTGATCATAAAGTAGATGGGCCCCCTGCATGCGTATGCCACTATCCATCCTGCTGCACCGACGAGGAAGGCTCGGACGTTTGGTTTGTAGGGGTAATTCTTGGTCCAATGGGGATCATCAGGAGAGGGAGCCCAGGCAAAGGTGATGAGACAGCCGAGTCCGATCAAAACCCAAATGCAAGTAAGGGGAACAAGGGAAAAGGATCTCATAACTTGCGAATAAGTCACTGAAAAGAAAATACATAAAATCAGCTCTGGAGTGGAAGGGGGGGCTGAAAACTCACTGTCAGGGAGAGGGATAGTGTCGTAGCTCGAGTCATCGTCACCCACGTCCCGACGCAAGGCCTCCCGCTCGGTCTGAGAAAAGAGTGGGGTGCGCTCGTCGACTGCATGAGCGGGCTGCTTTCCTAGGTCTCGTGAAACAGGCATTACGTCGTTGGGTGTGTTACCGCTGGTTCCCTCTTCGTTAACAGGTGACAAAGACGCCGACTCGGTCCTGCGAGCAACGGGGTGCAAGGCCATTATGGCAGCAACTTTCTTGAGGAGGTCCTGTCTGTGAATTAATACGTTATATACTCGGCTGTGTGACACGAGTCAGCCAGCGTCCCTGCGGCCGCAACAGGTGTCGAAGAAGGTGGATCACGTTGCGAAGCGATGGTGTGCAATATCATTCTTTATCCGCCGATGACTAAGCACTTGATCTGAGGTATGGCCTATAGTTTTGTTTGTTTACTCACGCATAAAAGGCAATATATTTGTTGGTCAGCCCGATGTCTTTTACAAAACAACCCTCAAAAGGCAGAACGCGTGTTTTGATAGGGATGTTTGTTATGGAGCGCAGTCAGCTGAGCCCAGATCATCTCATCCTATCAGGTCTAGTGGCCACGCCCCCGAGGTAAATTAGGTACGACGTGTGGTGCGTGTGTTCGATTGTGTTGGGAATGTACTATAAACAAGTCAACAAAGCATCTTCACTTTCTGACGAGAAGTTCGAAGGAGACTTATTCGCTTGGTCCCAACAAAGTGGCGCGAGGTTTTGTGACTCTGCCCACACGACTTCGGCGAGGACACGCACGTAAGGCGCATGTGCACGATTGTCAATGAGCTCCACTGATGGACGGCAACGTTTTCTCCCCTATTTGAAGGCTAGATCTTGCACGAGGTGATTTACGGGATGCGAACTAATCGAATATATGCGCATAAACATGGTGACTCTGGCCTGGGATCTAAGCGCCATCCGCATCGCCACAGCTGATGACTCCGATCGGTCGCAAAAAAGTGACTTGAACGCTTGCATGATACTTGGTCGGTTGACCTCTTCGTTTCGTCCTTTACCGCGATTGCTTTCGCCCCATACGAGATATTGTAACACAAATTATCGCCCGAACACATATCATATTAGGTCAATCATGTCGGGCGCACCAGCGGAGAATTTACACAAGGACCCAGAAACCGGAGAGATGATATCCAAGAGGTGAGGCTTACTGGACAGTATCTTCATACGGGAGATTCATAATCTACAGCGAGCTTAAGCGTCGTATCAAGGAGAGGGAAAAGGCCGCCAAGAAGGCCGCAGCACCACCCCCTCCAGCAGGCAAGCCCAAGGCGGACGCAGGCCCAAATGAAGATGAACTCACTCCCAATGTGAGTAAATGCATGATGAATCCTCCTTTGACTAACTTCTAATTTCTCAATAGCAATACTTCGAGTTGCGTTCTCGCCAAATCCTAAAGTTGCGCCAGACGCAAGATCCTGAACCATATCCCCACAAGTTCGAGGTTTCTCAATCTATTATTTCTTACATTCGGGAATTCGGTCCCGAGGGGCTCATAGAAAACGGTGGATCTCTTCCAAACAAGATTGTAAGCTCTCGCTAAATGTTTAACGGATGAGGACTAATAGGGATTGCGGTTAGGTATCTTTGGCGGGGCGAATCCACAATATTCGAGCGTCGGGAGCCAAGCTAAAGTTCTACGATCTTCATGGAGAGGGCGAGAAGGTCCAGATCATGGCTATGGCTCAGTGAGTCACCCAAAACGCGCCTGGGTTAAGAGTTTATCGGTCTTCTAGGGATTCCGAGTCACCAGACCAATTTGTCGAGACGCATGGAGTCTTCCGTCGTGGCGATATCGTTGGCGTGACTGGATTCCCAGGTCGCACCAAGAATGGTGAACTCTCGATCCGTGTTCAGAAGATTCAACTACTTGCACCTAACTTGCACCAACTCCCGACGCAACACTTTGGTCTCAAGGACCAGGAACAACGATACCGCAAGCGATACCTAGATCTTATCATGAGCGATGATACTCGCCGAATCTTTGTTACTCGTAGCAGAATTGTCAATTATATTCGTCGGTTCCTTGACAATCTTGGTTTCTTGGAGGTACGTTTTTATCTTGTTTATCAATTTCACGGATATTTAACGATGGATGCAGGTCGAAACCCCCATGATGAGCATGATCGCTGGAGGTGCAACCGCCAAGCCTTTCGTTACACACCATAACGACTTGAAGCTCGACCTCTTCCTGCGCGTCGCCCCAGAACTCTACCTCAAGGAGCTGATTGTCGGCGGCCTCGACCGAGTATACGAAATCGGCCGCGTATTCCGAAATGAGGGTATTGACATGACACACAACCCCGAATTTTCCATCTGCGAATTCTATATGGCCTATGCGGACATGTACGATTTGATGGACTTGACCGAGAGCTTGACCACTGGTATGGTCGAGTACCTCACTGGAGGCACCAAGCTCAAGTTCCACCCTGATGGAAAGGAGGGTAAGGATGGAAATCCTCCAAGAGTCTATGAGATGGATTTCGCCAGGCCGTGGAAGCGATATGATATGATCGAGACGCTCGAGGAGAAGTTGGGTGTCAAGTTCCCGCCTGGGGAGACCCTGCACACCAAAGAGGCGAACAAGTTCTTGCGCGACTTGGCTGCCAAGGTGGGTTTAGAGACGATCGAGGCTACATATGCTGAGAATGATCGCAGCACAATGTCGAATGCAGCGAGCCCAAGACCAACGCTCGTCTCTTGGACAAGGTACGTGGTTTTGGGGAGGAATTGAGATATATTTTTGACATCCGTGCAGCTCGTTGGTGAATTCATCGAACCTCTGTGCATTTCACCTTCTTTCATCGGTGCGTCTTCCCTGTCAACCTCGGGCGTGCCCATTTTTGACCTTGGATGTTGCAGTCGGTCACCCGCAAGTCATGTCTCCTCTAGCCAAGCGCCACCGTTCTCGCCCCGGTCTGTGTGAGCGATTCGAAGGGTTCATGTGCACCAAGGAATTCTGCAACGCATATACCGAGTTGAATGATCCGTTTGATCAACGTGAGCGCTTCGAGGAACAGGTGAGTTGACATCGCACCTAGTTTGGCGTGGTTCTGAACACATGAGACGCCGCGTAGGCAAGGCAAAAGGAGCAGGGCGATGACGAGGCTCAAGGTGTGGACGAGACTTTCTTGAATGCGTAAGTGACCATTGGTAGTCGACCCCTAAGCCTTATCTAACCGAACTCGCGCCAGCCTCGAGCACGGCCTGCCACCCACCGGAGGCTGGGGTCTCGGAATCGACCGACTTGTGATGTTCCTCACCGACTCTGCTAGTAAGTTCTTGCTCGTTTTGGGCGTTGAAGAAGTTCTGACAAGCGCCCAATAGCTATCAAGGAGGTATTGTTGTTCCCGGCCATGAAACCCGACGTTACGGCGTCTGCACCCGGCACCGCGCCACCCCAGGGTCAGCTATAAGAGTAGATACAGAGTACAAGGAATCCTTTGTAAACTTGAGTAGATTAATTGTTGAAATTTGGATGAAAAGTCGCTCGAGTCAGCACTCAGCATGGAATGGCCAGGGTCCACCCCAATGTGCTTTGTAATAAATCACACTCTGCCCCTCTCTTGCAATTGACCTCGACACTTGCCACGGCTCTCGCCCTTGACCAATTCGGCTGCCTGAGGAGCTAACTGAACGTATTCTATCGCAGCGCAAAGTACACTAATCATGTCGTCTGATTATGACATGTCCGAGGGCGAGGGATCTGGTTCCGACTTCCAGTACTCGGATGATGATGATGTTATGATCGACTCGCAGGCTGATGGTGCGTATGAACGACTCTCTGTATGTGCTAGTAGAGCTGCAATTGACATGCACGCGTGCTTCAGTGGCGGAGGATGAGCTATCTGACGGGGATGATGGTGGCTTTGCGATGGACGAGAGCGTGATCCTCAAGGGCAAGAGCAAATCATACGAGGTTGATCACAAGTCACTGAGCGTCGAGGACCTCGAAAAACAGATGGAAAAGGATGCAGAGCAATTTACGGGTATTTTCGGCATTGATGTAAGTGCTTTCTTCAGCTGTGGCGCATGTCGGTGGTGCTCACTCCGTGATAGCTTCCCACGGCACTCATGATCTTGCGCCATATGAACTGGAACAAGGAGCAGGCCATGGAGAAGTTTATGGAGGACCAGCAGCTCATGTTACGAAATGCAGGTATTGTACCTCCGGGTGGCTCGGCGCCCAAGAAGTCTCGATCCAAGTCCGAACCGTTCATGTGTCCCGTCTGTTGCGACGACGAGCCTGAAAAGGTGCTCTCGCTTGACTGTGGCCACGAGTTCTGCTCCGAGTGCTGGACCCAGTACTTGGAGGGCAAGATCCGCGGAGAAGGCGAGGTGCAGCTAGCATGTATGGCTGAGAAGTGCAAGGTCCTCGTGCCCGACGCCTTTGTATTTGAACGCGTCGATGCAGTGACCAAGGAGCGCTTCCGTGAGGGTCTTGTACGACAGTACGTTGCTAGCATTCCCAAACTCCGCTTCTGCCCCCACCCGTCGTGCGTCTACACCGTACAATGCTCCTCGGCTGCTTCTCGAACCGCATTGGAGACGATCGTACCGACTGTCAAGTGCGAGGCAGAGCATTCGTTCTGTTTTGGCTGCGAACGTGAAGGCGACCATCGGCCCCTGATTTGCAAGATCTCCAAGCTGTGGCTCAAGAAGTGTCAAGACGATAGCGAGACCGCCAACTGGATCAAGAGCAACACGAAGGAATGTACCAAGTGCCAGAGCACAATTGAGAAGAATGGGGGCTGCAAGTGAGTGCATCACCTAATAAGGCTAATAGATGCTGAGTGTCGCGTGACAGCCACATGACATGCAAGAAATGCAAGGCAGAGTGCGTTGTCTCTTACGTTTATCAAGTGCCTGGATTGACACGCGCATTTAGATTCTGCTGGGTTTGCATGGGTCCTTGGTCCGAACACGGAAACGCGTGGTACACTTGCAACCGTTACGATGAAAAGGAGAGCGTTGATGCACGAGACTCCCAGTCAAAGAGCCGAGCTTCCCTTGAACGGTATCTCTTCGTGAGTGATATAATCCGTGTCTGTATATCAGCTAACATTGTCTAGTACTACAATCGCTACGCCAACCACGAGCAATCGGCCAGGCTCTCCTTGGATCTTTACGCAAAGACTGAAAGGAAGATGGAGGAAATGCAAATTACCTCGGACCTCACGTGGATCGAGGTGCAGTTCGCTAAGAAGGCCGTTGACGAGGTCGTCAAGTGCCGGAACACGTTGCAATGGACATACGCGATGGCATATTATTTGGTACGAATCGTAATTACCTTTCAACATGGGGCACGTTGCTGACCACATTTCGGCGTGTTTAGGAAAAAGGTGACATGAATGTCGTCATTCGGTTGGATTTGAAACTTACACTTAATTAATATCCAGGGAACCAGAAGGAACTCTTTGAAGATAATCAACGGTGAGACGCACGTTTGACACATGGGTTCCTATTGGGCTAACTATCGATCGGTAGTGACCTCGAGAAGGCAGTTGAAGAGCTCTCCGAGTTGCTCGAACAACCAATAGAACCAAAGGATATTGCGATGCTGAGGCAGAAGATCACTGACAAGACTGTAAGTAATCACTTGCCCAATTTGGCGCCCGCTCACTCGTACTGTAGGTTTATGTGCTCAAGAGGAACGATATTGTGCTGGAAGATACCGCGAAAGGTATGCCCGAACTGCCAGCGCCCGCCAGATTCGGTGTATTGACTTTTTCGTCCAGGGTTCCAGGAGGAACGCTGGACTTGGAACATCACGCTATGATCGCTTTAGGCCTAACACTACGTCATTTCACGTCTCCCCTCTGTCTGTCTCGTACGAACCAGCTGTTTGTGGTAGAAACCGCTTTACTTTACAATGTGCATATATGTATCAAAATACAATTCCTGCTGTGCGATTAAAAATGGATGGACACAAAATGAATAACCGCAGGCCGAATAGCGCCCGAATTGACACTGCTTGGCGATGCGGGTCAAATAGGGACCAGGACCCCGGGGCACCCTGATACTACTATTGCCTTGTCGACCTCGATTTCTTCTCTTGCTGCCGACCGTCACTCCTTTTATTCCCCCTCGCCCGGCCTGTTTGTTGTAGTTTCCCCTGTACTTGCCCAGAGCCCGCCATGCTCTACCTCACTGCGGATCGCTTCGCAGTCTGTAAGTGCACTGGTTGATTGGTCATACATGGTGCTCACCGCTTTTCGTCCGCAGTCGTCCCCTTTGGTGTCATTGGGTACGTGGAAATGGCTGGTGTGTTCCAACTGTGTTCTAACTGTGTGCTCATAGGTTCTATCGCTACCTCTGGTATTTAATCCGTGTTGCTGCCTCGTTCACGTACCGCCCAATTCCCGTCCCCGAAAACCCAACCTATGTTGCCTCGGAAGATGTCACGATTATCGTTCCCACCATTGACGCCGGTGAAGAGTTCAAGGAGGCTGCTCACTCGTGGCTCGTCGGCAAGCCGAAGGAAATCTTGATTATTACGGAAGAACGCATGCTTGGCCCTCTGCAAGAACTCGCCGACTCGGTCGACCCCAGCCGCATCCGCGTGTTGACTGTGCCGTTTGCCAACAAGCGCTTACAAATGACCCACGGTATCCGCAACACCACGACCGACATTATCGTATTTGCCGACGACGATGCCATCTGGCCGCCCACCATGTTGCCGATGATGCTCGCTTGCTTCGAAGATCAAAAGGTCGGCGGTGTCGGCACGTCGCAGCGAGTCCAGCCCGTTGGCAAAAAGATGACGGTATGGGAAACCCTGGCCGCCTTCCGCCTTACTATTCGGAACATTGAGATTTCATCGGCGACCCACATTGATGGCGGTGTCCCCTGTCTCTCTGGTCGTACTGCCGCCTACCGCACCGTCATTCTCAAGGACCCCGAATTCCTGCACGGCTTCACCCACGATTTCTGGCTCGGCAAATACCAGCTCAACTCTGGTGACGACAAGTTCCTTACCCGCTGGATGGTCAGCCACGGCTGGAATACGTACATTCAATGCTGCAAGGAGGCCGAGCTGCTCAGTACCATGAAGCCCAACTGGCGCTTCTTGCTCCAAGTCTTGCGTTGGACCCGAAACACCTGGCGCTCCGATTTGCGTTCGCTATTCATGGAGCGCCATATCTGGACTTCGCACCCTTACTGCGCATACACCATGGTTGACAAGCTCTTCAACCCTTTTACCCTCCTCGTTGGTCCCGTCCTTGTCATTCGTCTTTGCGTCCAGAGTACCAAGCCTGTTTCCGAGGGCGGTTACCATCTGCCTTGGTGGTAAGTAGCCTTTATGTTGACCTATTGCCTCAGCCTGTCTAATTAATCCGATCAACAGGAACATTATCGCGAGTTACGCTGTCTGGCTTAGCGCGACGCGTACTGCCAAGCTTCTCCCTCACTTGTGGAATCGCCCCCAGGATATCATCTATGTCCCGGCGTTCATCGCGTTCGGTTACTACTTTGCGGTCATGAAACTCTACGCTCTGCTCACGCTTCACGAGGTGCGCCCAGGCGTCAATCAGTTGCTGCGGACCTGATTTACTAATTTGTATTTTTAGGTTGGTTGGGGAACTCGCGCCGGTATTGGTAATGCTACCGATGCAACCAAGGCTTTGGAGGCTCAGAACGCTCAGGAGGCTGCTGCCGGTGCGGGTGGACCTGACCGTGAAAAGTTGATGGCACACAACGATAGAGGATACGATGCTGAAGCCACTGGCTACCAGCAAGGATATGGTCGGTAAACTAGTGTTGTCATGGACATAGGACTTGCATGGATACAGTAGCATGAACGTTTTATTATAGGTCATTTTACAAGCCCTAGTTAGAGATAGTGCCCCTCATTACTCCTTGGCACAGGACTCTCCCTTTTCTCTATTCTTCTATTATCTTGTCTCATTTGGTTACGCTGTTTTCTCTTGAACATTGCTATATTTTTTCTCGCGATGCCCTAAACATGAGAACTTCCATTTGATCGCCCGAGTGATCACTCCTGGCGCTTGTCCAGGCTCATTATATAGACTTTCCCCCACTTTCAAAAATAAATACCAAATAGAGTATACCTATCGTCAGACCACACCGCCTCAGAACGGGGAATTAGAGTGTTATCGAGTTGCGTAACGGCGTAGCGCGCAGTCTAATCAACCACGACGAACTGCCTGTAAATAAACACGTGCGTGCTTGGGCTTACCTGCTGGTTTAGGTTTTTCCTCGTCCGAGCTCTGGGAGAAAAGGTCTGGTTGCAACTTTGAGCTCTGCCGCTTATGAAACTGCAAGCTCTGAGTGCCGGTATAGGCACACTCGCGTATTCTGTTCAAAATCTCACGTGGCAAAACGCGACTTCTCGGGCCGTGGTGAGTTCCATCTACCCTATCCCAAATCCGTAACCTCAAACCGGGACGATTTTGTCCAAGACCGTGTTAGTAGGAACCAAGTTATGTCTAGGCATACTCTATCGCTCTGTCACGAATGACGTCGCCGAATTTTCGCCATTGACCCAACTGCTATTTGTTGAACTGCTCAAATTGGGGTTATCTTTCGCGTGGTGGGCCCGTGAACGCCGGAATCCTTCGTCTGGGAATCAGTATGTGAGCTTGGAAAACGGAGACGATGGACCTGGCCCCCGACTTGTTAGTCCGAATCCGGAGGGTTCAAGGTCTGGGAGTCCAGTCGATACCCAACCTTCGCATTCAAGACTATCTCTCCCGCCTATTCCGACTTTGATTCCTTTGGCTGGGATAGTGGTGCTCAATTGTGCTGTTGGGTTTGCTGTGAGTATTTTCCCCATGTTGTGTTTGCGATGGGTACTGACGTATCAGCAGGGGATCGAAGCTCAAAGATTCGCAGTGCCAGGTGCTATCCACATGTTCAGCCTTTTTACGCCTTTGCTCTGCGCGTTCCTTTTGCAATTGTTATTTAGGAGACATTATTCCACCTCGACGTGGAATGGGTTACTTTTCCAGGTACGTCGGTTGGACTAAATGCACAATTTTGTATTCACACAAAGTAGTTGGCAGGTTTAGCGTTGGTACAGGTTGGTCATCCAATGCGAAGGAGGTTTAGCTTGGTTTAATCTTGAATTTAGTGTGGTACAGGTATTAACCACATGAAACTAACGAGCACACTCTTACTTGTGGGACGAATATACCTGCAGGCTGTTTTATTGAGTTGGATGGATTTGGCAAGTTTTGACTTTGCATTAGCCTCTGGCGTATCGTGCTGAAGTGCCGTGGTTACCAGGTGTTTAAATGGGCGGACCACCCTCTAAGCGCGCTCAATATCTTCCTATGGGGGTCATCTAGTCTATTATACTTGATCGCCTACGTATTCATCAACTTGGAGAGTCTCTGGACTTTCAGTTTCTCCGTATTTGGGTTCATCGTAGCAATATTTTCGGCGGTGGAGATAGTGACTATGACATTTGTCCTTAAACGTAAGTTATCGTACCAACTCGACATCGACCCCCGATTCTGATTGAGCTCTATGTATAGATAGCGATGCGATCGTCGTCGGAGCCACGGGATACCTGGTTTCATCTATCCTGGCGTTCTTTTCTGTCCTATTTGGCAGCGCGAACTATCGGCTTTTGATCCTTTTGGGGGTTGGTATCGCCTCGTACGGACTTGGAATATTTATAGTGGAATGGAGTGTTGCGGACCCAGAGGAAGGTCAACAAGAAGTGGACGTTCAACCCGAGGTGAGCCCCTCAACCCCTTGGATTCCAGCATCCTAATGGGATTCGATAGGACTCCCCAATAAAAGCAGCGATTGCTCTCGGAATTTCCAGTATCGCCGTAGTCATTGCGACAGTAGCCATCTCGTCACAAGGGACCGGCGTCGGTCTCCATAGCCCACGACCTACACCCTGGTTCGATTTCGCCTCTTTACCTCCAGTTCAATCAAAGGCATGGTGCCCTCGCAAACCCCTACCGAAGCTATCTGGTCGAAAGGAAACAAGAAAACGGGCCCGGGTGACGAATGCGTTTGATAGTGTGCTTTTGATCGTGTTTTTCAGCCACCCGAGGTACGATGTGAACCTCGATTATCATCTCGAGATGTATCAAGACTATTTCCCAAATGTGAGTTGGTCCTCCGGATTTTTTGGGGGTTTGCTCAACGGCGCATATATAGATCCTCTATGTCGGTCCGCAGACTAGGGAGGACGCTGGTCACAAGGGGGTGTATGATGTGTTGGTGGATGGCTTCAAGTGAGTTATATACACCTCGTTGGACTGATCTAACACTCTTTTGATAGGAGCGATGAAGACTTGGGCGGAGATTGGTAAGTTACAAACTCTTGAACAAGATGAGTGCTGAACCCGGATCTGAAGGTTCAAGATGGCTGGTCGGGTATGTATGCACACCTTTTTGGAGCTCTTTCATCGCTAATATCCTGGTAGATGGCACACCATATGCTATTCACAGCAATGAGGGAGAACCCTTGCTACGACGGCTATCTCTGGGCGCCATTCGATACGTTCTTGAATGTCCCTCGATTAATTCAGTTCAAGCAGGTATTATGGCTGGGCCATTAGGAATGCATACGATATTCTAACCTGATGGGGCTAGGATACCATTTGGTGGCATTCGCCCTTCCAAGATATTATCCAATATGTGGACAATCCCGCTGTCACTAATGCCAGTCATCATGCACCTCCCGGAATTGTCCAGCCCGGGTCTGCCAAAGACCTCATCGCTAATTTCAAGCATTGGGGTCCAGGTAAGCTCAAGCGCTACGCTTGTATGAAACATCGCATTTATTCGCTTCTTTCTTTTCAGATTGGTGGTGGGGGTAAGTACGTGCAATTGGTGGGAGTAGGTTCAATTCTGATATGGGTGAAATTCAGTGAACCCAATGTGGGTCTGAAGGTATGCATGCCTGCATTTGAGGCCGTCTCCGCCAAAAAGAGAGCACAGTTGGCTCGATTAACGGACGGAGAACTGCGTATGGTTGGCGGGTCGGCGGACACGCTTTACCTACCAGGCTACCTTCGAGAACCTTTCCTCGAAACTCTCGACCTCTTCCTGGACACCGACTGCTTTTTGGAAATTGCTGTTCCAACGGCAGTTCACCTTGTCAGACCCCCAAGCCAGAAAATCACGTTTGTAGATCACGTATGTCCGCATAAATCTATATTACAGCTCTTCGTGCTGATCCTATTGTCTAGTGGTGGATTTGGGAAGAGCCATTGAACGCTACATTTGTGCGGAACCAATGGGCGGATGGGTATGAAGTGGATACTTTCCACAAGTATCAATTTGGGAAAAAGGACGAGGAAGGACACTTCCAGGGTGATCCCGAACACATCGTAGCCGTCCAGGATTTACAGGTGGACTCATTTAGACGACAAGGAATGGCCTAAACTTTGTAGGATCACCGGTATTTAAGTGACTGGTAAACTACATTTGCATATAATGGTATCTAATTCTCCTTACAACGATGGCCTGAAGGCCTGGAATCAGGAGCACTTGCACGTGATGCGTGCGTAATCTGGG
>WSTI01003847.1:16002-27464 GCA_019616915.1 Ceratobasidium sp. 423
AAGGACATGTGAGCATACATTGCATTTTTGTTACCCCTTGCCGAGGAGTTCTTTGAGCGACATCGGATAACAACATGATATGGTGCGGGCGATAACATAGCGTCATCTCCCAAGACAAATCACAAATTCGTCCTCGTTCTCAAGGCCGATCAGACGGACGGGCGGTGTATCGCATGTTAACAATACAATATAGCATTGAATAACACCACTCGGACGCAAGTCGTGTCGGTCTTCGGTTCAACGTGTTGGAATCGCCGGAGCGATCCGAACTCTCCATTTAAACGCAAATAGGGGTAATTACCCCTATTCACTCTGAGCGCTGCTCGTGTGCCATGACGTTCGGGCCGCATGCATATACTGAATAGAGGCCGCGGCAGATGGGTTCTTGAGCCCTCTGGGACTCTGGAGAGAACCTGCTGAGTTTCCGAACTGATTTATCGCCGCAAGGCACGACACCGCCCAGACCTTGACCTTGATCTTGCACCGACCTGGATGGCCCTTGTATCCCTACTTCTTTGTAAAGTGCACCCCTGGGCGTATGGATATACGGGATTATTTATCTCTGGATCGTGGGGGGCCTGGGGGTCGTGTGATCGCGTGTTAAGCGGGCTGTAGTGTCAGTCAACAAGGCACAAGAACCAGGAACCGGAGAAGAAATCACCAGGGCCGGGAAGATCTACGGTATGAACAACTTGGCGCGTTGGGTGGCTGTGGATCGTATTTTTGCTGTTGCCATTCAATAGACTCCACTCGTGGATCTTCATTAGCCATTTGTTTTTTGGTGATTGATTCGGCCTCGTGTCGATCCAACGAGACCCCGGATGCTCATGTTCCATGTTGTCATATGTTGGCAGCGCCTAGAAAATATATATTTATTATCCAATCGGGGCTAAGAGGAATCGATCACACATGAACAAGTCCTGTGTGGCCCGAGTTACTCGTACTAACACTTTTCGGGACCCAGTTTGTGAGACCCAATTGCCACCATTCTTTAAGAAGTTCGATTCGTCTGTGCGAGATCCATACGACGATACCAACTGTTAGGCTCAATCCCCATGCGGCAGTTGTCCCAATTGCTATTGCTGGACCAGCGTCCGAAAACGTATGCCAGGCATGCGTGAGGATAGCAGTACCAAATGCTATTGTACTCCATAGCAAAAAAGATACCGGGAGACTGAGGAAGATTGGCATCACTTCTGCGTTTGATTCGTAGATGAATTCATCCTATTGTCCAGGGTAGGTGATGAGTCAGTAAACGCGTGTGATGCGAGAGGTCCGAGTGCTTGCCATAATTTTTCGAAGGTCGTGGATGTTTGTCAGTTGTCGTTGGTATCTCCAGACGAATATGACAGACATGACTAGGGAAGCCAGTGCCGTTGTGAGGGCGATTAGGATGGCAGTTTGAGATGTGGTTGACAGGTCTTGTACAGTGAGGAGTCCGACGGCGGCTCTGGGTGGCAAGTTAGCATATAATCAAGTATTTCGGCAAAGCACCTTACGAAAGCAGTAATGCGGCCTAGCCGAACGAAAACATTAGTATTTGAGACTCCCATGAAAGGTAGGCCATAGTGCGGTTGAAACCGATGAGCCAGTGGCCCACCTTATGATCCGCCATTCACTCACTGTCAGGTTGATGAGATTCCATTCGTTGGTCAAGCTCTTGAGAAATCCATCTAATGCACGCTGTTGGTCGGTCCATCTATGCCTACTCGACCACTACGCCCTCCCGTTGAAACGTTAAAGTCACATCTAATATATAAGCACTTCAACTCTCATACCTGAACCCAGTCGGCTTTCCTCAGACGATGCGCATAATTATGGGGTGCTCCAAGCAATATAACATACATAATAAATTTGAATACCACCCATGCGTAGGTTGGTGTACTAGGCTGGAGTTTTGTTTTGTTTGAGGGTCCGTAGGATGCCATATCGGCCTCCGATGCTAAAGTGAACGTGTCAGCAACCACCGTTGCGCATAAACGGTAAATTTGCCTACAAATATGTCTATAACATGCCCTGATAAATGCGCCGTCCATGGGCTTAAGTTTATTCAGGTCCGGGCATGCACCTGGAAATGAGAGGTGGTTTGTTAGGAATTATGAGTGCTCAAGGGAAAAGGCTTACTGATTCTAGAATTCAACATTTGAATCACAGTATCGACTTCATCGATTCGAGCATCGGGGTATCCGCTCAGAGACTGAGCTGAATAAAGTCAAGCTCCAATTAATGTGCTAAGTCGGGACTTGAGTGCTTACCAACTCGCCACTTGGTGAGGTCCATCAAGAGCCTGAATTCGATATGGGTCTCTGGGGGAGGCTCTGAACTGGTAGTCAGTAATTATAAACATCACGACTGGAATGTTTGATTCGGAACATACCAAGATACTCTCCCCCAGTGAAAAGTAGTGTACTGGTCCGAGCATATTCTTCCCTTTCCGCCTCGATAGTGAAATTAACAGTCCTGGGGTCCACCCATGAAACTCTCGGGCGCGAGTCGATATAGTAAACCGAGCCTGAAGGCGTATAGTGCTTCTCAACTCCCTTGGGGAGTTGAAGCCCTTCCTGTGCACATGATATTTTGGTATCCGGCATATTTTCGCAATCGCTCTCTGGGAACAACTTTAGATTGTTGGCACGAACATCGGCAGGTGGGAGCCATGATGGGGGAAGTGGTCGGAAGCTGACCCAATAAGTGCGACCATCTGGAGTTGTTTTTTCTTGAAAGCCATGGGGAAGGTAACGGCGTGGTCTTGGAGTCATAGAAAGGCCAATTCCTGTATGTAGGCAGCAAGCTCAAGCTTTTCGCAACGCCGTGTAGTAGTATTCACACTTTGTTCAATGTTGAGAACTGAGCTACCCCCGACGGAAGCACAGGGTTGAAACAAAAGCCGTTTGTTCGAAGGGGATAGGTGCTTAGTAGAGCAATGTAGTATTCAAAGGGAAACAGTAGCCGCACGCGTAATGTGCGGTGGTCGAAGAGCCTGGCCGAGGCAGTGAGCCAACTCGGCCAAGAACCAGTTGGGCGTATCCCCGGAACGGTAACGTAATAACCACCACCGGTGATCACTTGTGTCATTCAGGGGACGCGACCTCGCTCTTCCATTTCTGGGACACGTACTCGCTCAGCGCTAAGTCCACTCTTTACCGCCTGCGTCCATCATGTCTTCAGAGGTTGGGCCGTCTGGGTCCAAGCAACCAACAGTCGAGGAGGCTCACTCGGGCAACGAGTCTGGCTCCGAATCTGACGCTCCCCCTGCAGAGGAGCCTGGTCAGACCACCAGCAAAGCCAAAAAGAAGAAGAAAAAGAAGAAGTCCAAGGCTGCAAAGTTGCTCGCAGCAGCGAAGGGCGAACTACCGGATGAGGTGGTTTCACAAATAACTGACCAGATCAAGGCCCAGGAAAAAGACAATCCGGAAGTCGACGAGGAAGAGGTTAGGAAAGCATTCAAGGCGATGATGGTGATGGAAATGCTCCAAGGAAAGACAGGGATAGGAGGGAAGAACGCCAAAGACCTTGGGGAACATAAGGTGGGTAACTCACACTTGATCGTATCCGCATATTTACATGGGCCTGGGGTTCTAGTTTTGGCGTACTCAACCTGTGCCGCAGCTAGGTTCGAGGCTGACTGCTGTTAGGCTATCTTCAAATCCTAACTCTCCTTGACTAAAGGCGACGAACCTCCCACTGAGGATGGACCCATCGAACCTAACAAACCCCGGGAGGATATCAGGCAAGACCCGTATCCCTTACCCTCTGGCTATGAGTGGTCAACTGTGGATATCGAAGAGCCTGCACAGGTTAGCCGTCCTCGGTGACTCGGTAGTTGACGTGGATTAATGCGCCAAATAGGCCAAGGAGGTTTACGAGCTCCTCACGGCTAACTATGTGGAAGATCATGATGCTGCGTTCCGGTTCCGGTACTCTGCAGAGTTTTTTGCATGGTAGTGAGATTTGCCGGAGCGCATAGACCCGGTTATCTAATGCTTTTGTAGGGCGTTGCAGCCTCCCGGCTATCACAAAGATTGGCTTATCGGTGTTCGGGTCTCGTCGAACAAAAAGTTGATCGCATTCATTGCTGGAGTCCCACTCAAATTGCGTGTGCGCCAAAAGTCGGTACATAAACCTGTCGGAAGTTCCTAAACTAACTGCTCGAGTAGCATCATCGACACCTCAGAAATCAACTTCCTTTGCGTACATAAGAAATTACGCTCCAAACGACTCGCCCCCGTCCTCATCAAGGAAGTTACTCGACGCTGTAATCTTCGTGGCATCTTCCAGGCCATTTATACCGCGGGTGTACTCCTACCAACGCCTGTGAGTACGGCAAGGTATTATCATCGAATCATCCAAGTGCAAAAGCTGGTCGATGCCGGCTTTACGCATGTACCCCGCGGATCCACCATGGCACGTATGCTCCGACAAAACGCTGTCCCTGAGAATTTCGCCCTTGCAGGACTCCGTGAAATGGAAGAGAAAGATATCAAGGATGTACTGGCCTTATACGAGAAGTACATGCAGAGGTTCCAGTTGACTCCCGTAATGAGCGAAGCGGAAATGAGGCACCATATGCTAAGCGGCCGGGGAATCGGGGAGCACAAGGACGGTAGAAGGGAGGCACAAGTTGTATGGGCTTATGTGGCGGAGGTGAGCGTACTTCCTCCTGGCTAGCATATACTTTATTTACAGATGTCTCCGTCATAGAACCCGGAGACCAAAGCTATCACCGACTTCTTTTCGTTCTATTCGCTACCCTCGACTATAACCAAGAGCACGACTGGCGAAATTGTCGACGCGGCATACCTGTTTTATTATGCGACAGATGAATCGGGCGGTGAACCGGCCGTCAAGGCGCGGGTGCAAACATTGATTACTGACGCGCTCGTGTTGGCTAACAAGGTAGGATAAATAGTCCTGGTGCTATACGTGGTGTTTATCCCTCTACTACAGGCCAAATTTGATGTTTTTAACGCGCTCACTCTAATGGACAACTTCCCTTTCCTCAAAGAGCTCAATGTAGGTTTCTCTTAGCTTTCACTGCTACCTCCGTCTGATCGATATGCGTAGTTTGGTCAGGGCGATGGGTACTTGAATTACTATCTCTACAACTGGCGAACCACTCCATTGGAAGGATTTGTTGCACAGCCGGTCGGTGAGGGTGGTAAGGGGGTTGGTAGAGGTATTGGTGTCGTGATGCTTTGAAGCACTCTTATGTGTTATGATCTTGAATAGCAGACGGAATAGCCTAGGAAGAATCTATACAATTACATTTGCCATAAAATACTGGATACAGTAGCGTGAGCATCGAAGAAATGGGAAAATCGGACTGATAAAGTGAGTCTATGCGGGCGCCTTGGCTGGAATCAGCTCGGTGCCCCACAACCTATAACGCCTGTTATCCAGAGAGCCTTCGTTCTTATGCTCGGATAGGTGACTATGTATGAGCATGTCAAAATATTGGCCGTGCGTAATCGCTTTGAGACTGTTGTCAGTCATTATGTCCAATTGATACGTCTCTAAAGTGCCCAACACGGGAGCCAGCCGCCGGCGTAGCTTTGTCGCCTTCTTGGAGTCGCGAAGGTCAGCCGGAGGCAAGCCAGAAAGAAAATTTTCCTGTAAGCAGGTAAATGAACCAGACGATTAACACGGGGAGCACTTGACGTACAGCTTCTTCCCCGGATACATCTACTACTAGTGTAGCGTGGTATCCTGTCGCGTCTGCGCTTTCCTCTTCTACAACCATTTGAAATCGGTACTCGTATGCGACGTATTCTCGATCAAAGTCAGCGCAGTCGTGGCAAGCTTTGTATTGTGGTAGCAAACTTGTAGATTCTATTAGATCAAACACTGGTGGCTGAAAACGGATATGCTTACTCGGTTCTACACTTTGCACAATATCTGAGAGAGAAATTCTCCAGTTTATAAGGCTCGAATGCCCTAATTCGGGCCCTGAGTCGAAATAGTTCGGGACATGTGGGGTGTCCCAGGATTTTTCGAATGGGAGTCTGAGTGATGTTGTAAAGGCGTAAACGAGTAATGTCTGGTCCTTTTTCGAGGGTGATGCGTCAGATGAATATTAGCACCAGCTTGCTTGGGAGTAGCTACCTTGTTGCTTTGGTTCGGGCTGCTTCAAAGGCAGAGGTGGGGGTGGAAGTAAGTCCCCAGCGGAGTAGAGATTAGGGTCTCTTCCATCCATCCCTCGCCGAGATGTCTCGCCCTCCAGGGATGGGGGGTTGTCAATGTATTCTTGTCTACGCCTAGAGGGGGCATTCATTAATGATATCAACACTATGGGTCCTTAACTCACTTGAGCAGGTCTACCAGCAGAGGATCGTCCTTTCTTAATTTGTCAATTTTCCGTTTATCGTCCTGAAGAGTACCTTCCAAATAACCCTTGGAGTCGAATTTGACGCGGAGGTTGTCGATATAATAGTAGCCGGGTGTTTCCAGCTCTCGTGCGTGTGCCAGTTGAGTGTCTCCCCAAAGAACCACTTTCAAGACCCGTTTGCCGTACACTTTAACTTTCTCCCGTGTATCGTTCTCCCGTGACGGCCGTCGGGTGAATAATTGGTTATGTATAGTGTAGTCCGTTACGAATATTTCGGCGTACTGGTCTCCAGGTGGGACGGTATAGAGTATCTAGCAAAATGTTATCAACCTGAATAGGGTAACCTGTGCTGAGCCGCTTACTTCAACGATACAATTGAAAAATACGTCAACCTTGGCCTCTGATAATGTGATCAAGCTTCGGCCCTTGGGCTGCGACATAAGGGTGGGTACTCCCTCCGACTTAGACTTGGCTAATTCTTGTAGCGCTGACCACCAATCTGCCAGACGAGAGGCGTATTGGAGTTCCTCCTCCCCCGGGGTAAGAAAGAAACAATGGTCCTCGTCTAAAAATGTCCGATGCGTGCTGTGGAAGTGAACCCTTTGAGTCGGAGAGTACCCGGCCCACTGAAACGAATCCGTATATCCGGTACCACATATTCTCCCGTTATATTGAGCGATCTACATAAAATAGTGTTAGGTATGACTGTAGCACAGAAAAATTACCGACCAACCGTAAGCTTCCAGATCATAAGTATATCCCCAGCCTTTACGTTTGGAATGCAGTCTTTCGACGATTCGGATAAAAATAGGTTTACTTTCAACGCCGTCTGTTCCGTCGTGCTCGGATCGAGCAACTCGGTCGAGACAAACCAATCTAAAATCAAATACTCTTAGAAGAAATAATAACCAAGTGCTGTTCGTCTTACCCCCATTCCTCGAAACCTTGGGTAGTGAAATGCCTCGAACTAGCCCAATGACGGAAACCTTCGTACCAGTCTTGCCACTGAGCTCGGCCAATGGTATGTATGCACCGCCCTTCAGGGAGCCACCATTTAGGTCGGAAGTTCACGCTTCATAATGAAACCACTCACTAGGGGAGACCGGCATCCCGCGGTCATGTCCAAAGCCGGATTCTTTTCCGGTGCAATACTCTTCTTATTTCTGCGTCTCTTCTTCTTTGGCCTCTGAGCCGCTGAATTGTTCGGGGATAAAGCCTCTGTCGGTTCAGCATCGCCTCTGCTTCGTGTGGGGGGTTCTGGTCGGATCTCCGACATGGGTACATCCTCAGCGCTTTGCCTATATCTCTTTCCAGCTGTTGATCCAGCCCAATCTTGGGGCAGTGGTGCTTGCAGTTGCTTTGTCGAAAGTGGGCTACTCAGAGAAGTATTACCGGATTCTCGTTTTGGGGATGACCCTAGTTGGATTCGGGAATGCGGTGGCGAATCGGCTCTTTGAGGTGAGGAGCCATGAGCAGGGGAGGATGGAATAGGCGAGCTGGGTGGCATTGTTTGGCTCTTGAACCATGATGGGACCTTGGGGGAGGATGGTGGCTCCTCTGGGAGATCACAGATAAATTATTTCTAATATAATGAGTCCTGTATTAGAGGAACCAACCTGGAAATGTATCTCCGATTTGTCCATCAACTTGCAATACCACTCCTTGCGGAAATACGAGTTTAAAGGGTAATTTTGGGCGCTTCAGCGTCGGTCGAGGTTCTACATCTACCCCTTTAAGACATATCAACACGCGTTGACCAAGAACTAGATGAGGGGCGTTGTTGAAATGGATCTCAAGCCGGAGACGGTCATCGGTGAGAAACGAGTATTTGAAGAGCGGGTTGGTCGTGGTTGGTTTCCAGCACATGACAGGGATCACAGATATATGGCTCCTGGGTAGAGCATCATCGGCAAGTTCCTCGATCTTGTCGGCTGCAACCTCGAGGGACGGGTCAAAAAGTGGCGCATCCTTCGCAGGCATTACTTTCACAATAGAACTTCGATAAAAAGAAGCAGTAGAAAGAAATAGCGGGCTCAATTCCTTGCGGATAGGTCAAAATCAAAGTGTTATTGGATAGCAGAGTCTGTTGTGGTCGTACATCAAAATCCAGGCGACGCGGATCCGCGATCGAAATGCACGTGATCGTGACAAAAACTTTGCACATATTTGAGCTTGCTACGACACCTAAGAAAGGTCATCATTACGTCGCTCTTGCATGTTACTGCTGAAACCATACCTCTGTGTATCAGTGCTTCTTCTTTGAGGACTGGGACTCTATAGACTTAATATCGCTATCGAACGAGATGCATGCAACGGGGCCTTCCAGTAACGCTGCGGTGGACCATGCCAGCCATTGACCCCAGCCCGACTTGTAGGAGTGTTTTTGTAACCTTCGACGCATAGGCATGATTGCGGTGTAGACGGCAGATCCCATGATAATGGACCGAAGTTCCCTCTGATAGGTGTACAACCAGCGCGCTACGATTTCCGAGTCAAACAACAGAAGCTGACGTGCATTGGCCCCGGGACGCAACGTTTCGTTTGGGAAGAGGGTTAGCGCGAGCATAGTGCCAACTGAAACCCCGTATACGAGCCCCATGAGGGACAACTTTGGGTACGAATCAACTCTCCAGCGGGATCGCCCCAAGCCTTCCATAGCTTCAAAGGCCATAGCAACAAGACGCTCCCGAGCTTGGTTTAAGGAATCCATTGGTGGGTCAATGGCCACGACTATCGGTCGAGGAGAACCGTTTGGTTCAGTAACACGGGTGATTTTCATGCCGCCATTATTGATGTCGACGAGCTCCGCGGTAGCAGCCTCATGCGCCGGAACCTTAGCATAGAATCGAAGATAATCCACTAAAGAGTCATGATGGTCTTCATTCATATGCCGAATGATGCGGTCTTTTATTGCGGATGCGTCTTTAGAGTTTGCAGACATCGTGGATTCTGGCTGGTGTGTATCTTCGAGTACCAGTGAGAACGGCGCCCACAAGAGATGACAAGGCTGTTACCTACATGGGTCTAATAGATGAGGATGGAATTACTGGCTCGGATTTAATTGCTAGTTAACAACAAGAATAGGATTTACGAGCGTTGAGTGCGTGCAGTGCGTAATCGACGGTTGAGTAAACGAGCTCGCTTTGGCAATCCTCCGAGAGCTCAATGGATTTGTAAGACCAAACAAGGAATTTACCACACAAAGGATCACGTGTGATATTGACACATTCTTGAGAAAATATAACTCTGTTCGGGATCATATATATATTAGTTCTCTGGTGGAACAAACGGACTACGTCCGCGACTATCAGCAACAACCACGGCTGGTAGTTGTGCCTCCAAGGTTTTGTCACCCGCGGGGAACGGTAGGGTGTCAATACCAGTCGGTAGTATTTTACTAGCTTCCAGCCCTTTCCTGAACTTGGCACTTGCTAGTGAGACCAGCTTCTTCTTTGCGTCTCTGGTATATATGAATTAGTTCGCAGAACACTGAATAGAGACATTTGTACTAACCGCACGAATACAAATCCGTCATCTGGACCTGGGACAGCCCCTTTAACGAAAATCAAGTTTAACGAGTTATCAATGCGTTGAACAAAAAGGTTTTGGACCGTAGTCCGCTCGCCGCCCAGTCTGCCGGCCATCTTCTTCCCGGGAAAGACACGACCAGGATCCTATAGACACCAGTTAGTAGGAACCGCGGATATATCTGGCAATGTATGCACCTGATGCTGTCCGGTAGAGCCCGCAGCACGGTGAGAAATCGAAACACCGTGGCTTGCGGCCAAGCCTCTAAAGTTCCACCGTTTCATGGTCCCAGCATATCCTTTTCCCATGCTAGGATTTTGTTAGAGTAGGGTGCTTCGGCTAGCATATAGACTTACGATGTTCCAACTACGTCCACGAATTGTCCGGGAACAAAGTGGCAAGCTGACAGGGTAGTCCCTAAATAGATTCGCAAGGGAACATTAGGGCCTTCTCTACTCGGAGGGGTGGTAGCCTACCAACTGGTAATAAAGCATCCTCGGTGACCTCGAACTCTTTCACAATACGCTTCGGAGATACCCCAGCCCTGGAGAAGTGCCCCAACATAGCACGAGTGGTAGTTTTCTCTGGCCTGTCCGATGCAGCTACTTGAACTGCGTGGTAAGTTGGTTTGAATTTACGAGGAGTCGAAGCATTTCCGGTCACTTGGCAGTTTTCAATCTGGGTGATTGTCAATACATGTTCGAGTACTAGAGGTTAAAACCCACACCTGTAGCACGGTAAGTGGAACCCTGGCGCCGTTTTGGTCCCAGACTGCAGTCATCCCCCGTTTACGAGCGATCAGCCCAGTTCGTTGCGACAATGGTGTCCATTGTTTTGTTGCAGCTGCCGCCGACGTCTGTGTTTTATCGTATGATGTGGGTGAAGTATAAATGCCGCGAGCAAAGGGCCGTAATATTGATCGAGATATGTGCTGCTGACGAGCCCAGAGCAGCGACATCTTGTCTCGGGTGAAGTTTCGAAAATCACGTGAGCACTCGGTGGCTACAGCTGCCTGAATGGTCATGTAACGGGGCTCACACTTGGCCTTGTCCATGGTATTGCCAGCAGTAATTTTACTTGGCCAATTTAAACGCTAAGAGCGAATAACTTGCTGTATAGGTCAACTATACTCCGAACTTCGTATTAACGGGCCTAGGAGTGGATAACTCGCGAGATGAGATACCTCGATTCAGTAAATAGACATGCTAGCCTTCGAAATGTCATGCTCCTGGCTACCGCTTTACGGATTGGTCTGCTTGTTTATGGAGATTATCACGACCGGCATTCCTCACTGAAGTATACCGATGTGGACTATAGGGTTTTCTCCGACGCGTCGTACTTTATCGCACATTCTACCCCCGACAACTCGGCACAAGGGATTTTAGCGCGCGCGATGTCGTGGAGCTTGGGAGAGTATGTAGTTATCATTAACCCGCACGTCTTTTTTCTTACATTCACTTCCAGCCCTTATACTAGAGCTACCTATCGGTATACACCCTTGCTGGCTCTTTTAATGGTCCCAAATGGGCTCTGGCACCCAGCTTTCGGTAAAGTTATATTTGCTCTGTGCGATCTTCTTGTTGGATTTGTCCTCTACCGTATATCTACT
>WSTI01003847.1:27694-67478 GCA_019616915.1 Ceratobasidium sp. 423
GGCTGCTCTGATGTTTGGATTGTCGATTCACTTCAAAATATATCCCATAATTTATAGTGCTAGTATATTGGCGTGGATAGACAAGCAGGAGCCGATCCGATTATCCTGGAGCTCATTAACCCGACGAAGACTTCGGTTTGCACTACTTTCGGCTTTGTCATTCTTCACTCTGGGAGGGTTGATGTTTGCGATGTAGGTATTTAGTTACTCATATGTGGGGTCTACTTATCCTATGCCTAGATGGGGATACCCATTCCTTGAGCATACCTACCTCTACCACCTAACGAGGCGAGACCACCGCCATAATTTTTCTCCATACTTTTACCCCATTTACCTTAACTATGACCGGGGCGATACACCTAATTCCTTGCCGAGTCGTATGTTGCAAAATCCGCTCTTCAGCTTTGTACCACAGATGGCACTTTGCGCATTATCGGGCCTATTGCTAGGAAAGCGTGACCTATCGTTCGCATGGTTTATCCAGACGGCGATTTTTGTAACACTCAATAAAGTCTGTACTTCTCAGGTATGTGTTTGCAGCCGGCCATATACATCCAGGGGTTAACCTTATCGCAGTATTTCATGTGGTATTTGTGGTTCCTGCCACTGGTACTACCAAGTCTGCAAATGTCGGCGAAAAGAGGGGCGGTCATCCTATCAGTTTGGATCGTTGCACAGGTAAGTGCGCATAGTACTTGAATGGTTTCAGTGACTGAGTACACCGCGAAGGCAATCTGGCTAGGCGCTGCTTACAGACTGGAACTCTTAGGGTATAGCGTTTATATATGGGTCTGGGCTGCAAGTGTGGTATTCCTTGTATCAAACACATTTGTTCTAGGGGAGCTAATCACGGCTTATCATCCAAAGCGTGTGGAGACATAGTTTCGATACTAGATCTGTATCTTCTGTATATTAGGAGCGGAGCTTCGCATCAATAGCAGCTTTAGTGAGGCCTTCAGAGCCATCCCGTATCTCCACAACCTGTTAGAGATTGGCGCAAACACAAACGATGTCAGAATATCATGCCCGTGTTTATGGGCTCACCACATACCTTGCTCACATCGGCCTGTGAGTTTCATGAGTTGGACTTAACGAGGCCATTAAAATGATCTAGAACTACCCACCGTATTCTGGAATGCGATCAGGGAACTTGCATGTAGGGTCATTAATCCGGTTTCAGCTCCCCGGGGCGTCCAGTTGATGAGTACCAGAGGGAATGAAATACGCCCGTCGTCATGCTTCTGCTCATAGGACAAGACGACATAACGGGGGCTTGCTCCTGGGAGCTCTAATGACATCATAAATTAACAACTCAAGATGACGCCTACTCGGTAATCCGATAGTTACCCTCAGCAAGGTCTTCCATAGATATGTTATCAAATTGCTTGACCTCCTCCATCTTTAGCGTTTGTTTATTGATCTTTACTATGGAAAGCAAGGGTATGAGGGTGAGAAGGTCGTCAAGTACACGAAGCACTTTGTAGGCACCTATGAGGGCCGCACTCCCTGCATTTCGCTTCGCAAAACGGAACTTTTGCAGGCTACCCTTTAACTCTTGTGGAATCTCGACAATCTGAGACTAGCGACGAGTTACTGGCCCTAGTACTATCCTACCGCATCAATAAAGAGATAACTTACCATTTCTTATTAAAAGATATCTAAATATTAGATGCTTAAACACAACTGGATGGTAGTCAATATCAAGATGGATCGTACATCATGAGGTAAGACCTACCTATATCCAGAACCACCTCAATCACGTGCAGATTGAACTCTCACCCCGCCCCTCCGAGTCCAATTGTTTCTCAGGATTAAAACTATGTCAGTGTGCCCATAAGGCTGGTTTAAGTCCTGCATACGGAATATCTGAATCATTCACCTGCATAGCTTCAGCTACCCAACAGACTACTATGAGCCCTCCCACTCAACCACCCGGCTCAAAATCGATTGCACAAATCCTCGCGGATGCACGTTCACGCCTGGATCGTGTATCCCCGGAACTTGCACAAGAGGCCCGCCATATCCGAGGGGCACTTCTAATAGATATCAGGCCTGAAGCTCAACGGAAGCACTTTGGCGAAATCCCAGGAGCTTTGATTATTGAGCGTAACGTCCTCGAATGGAGATTGGACCCTCAGTCCGATGCTCATCTGAAGGATATACCTGGTGTGGGGACCTACGAGGTCGAACCGATTGTGTTCTGCCAGGAAGGATACACTAGCAGTCTGGCAGCGGCGTCTCTGAAGGACTTGGGGCTCGTACAGGCCACTGACATGGACGGTGGATTCAAGGCCTGGAAAGAAGCTGGTCTCCCCACGAGGGGGGACAGTGTGTCGAGTTGATTAATTACCTACCGATGAAACTTATTGGCTTTGTGGCCTTAAACAAATATCCAAACTGCTAGGAATTGGCTGCAGTGAGTGTTCGACCCATCCCACGGTACGCACCCTATAGAATTAGTCTCATTGAGTTGATTTATAAGGGATATAGCTTGTCCACCGCCACAAAGGTTTCAATTCGTGTATATATGCGCATACATTAGCATTAACTGCCCCTTCGTGGATTTACCGGGATGTTGCAAACCATCCAGTTCATGAGATCCGGCGTATTTGCACATTATGTGATCAATGCATGATCGATCATTTCCAAACACAAGGGACCGAATAGTAAAGTCCACGCCTCGACCATGACCTCAGCGCCCGAACCATCAGAGTCTCGTTCACTCATAGTTCAAATCGCCTCTTACAACACTAATCTTCAAGGTTCTCAAGGAACGCCGCAAGACCTAGTTGATTGGCTAGCGCCCGCATTATCTGCATCTCGCTTTCGAGAACCCCCTGATATTGTTGCTGTCGGATTTCAAGAACTGTTGCCACTACATCTAGGCCGTGAGTATACAAAATATAATTCATTTCGCGTCACAACCTTGAATTTATATGAATCTAGTCACTGGACTTTCGAAAGGGGTTGTCGCTAGCCGCGATGAACTACTCCGTGCCCAAATAGAGAAGCACAACTCTTCGGCAGGGGAATATGTAGCCTACACTCTCGTGGCAAAGGTGGTGAATGTTGGGGTAGCACTATTGATCTATGCTCGGGACCATGGAGTCGGACAGCGCATATGTGATGTTCAGACCGCGTGGACAGGTTTTGGACCAGCCTGGTTGGGCAACAAAGGGGCTGTGGGTGCGAGATTCCGTATTTCCTCCGAATTTGCGGCCGGGGGAGGGGAGGTAATGACTTTTGTGTGTACTCATTTGACTGCGCACGCACACAACCTAAAAACTCGACTCGGCGATTGGGAACATACCGTCAAGACGTTGTTATTCCCGAAGACAAACGGGGAAAGGTGAGTCGAGTGGTGCCTTGAGCTTTCCACAATCTAAGCTTTCCTCAACTTTAGTACAATAGCGGACAGGAGCATTTATGCCACCTCGCATTTGTTCGTGTTCGGGGATACAAACTCTCGGCTTGATGTTCCTACGTCGGATGGTCATTTGCTCACACATGATGACGTGGTAGCCCGAATTTCTACCTTAGAAGGTCGGGAGCAGGCAAAGAATTGGGACCAGTTACGAAGGGAAATCAGTTTGGGGAATACGTTTCACGGGTTGAGAGAGGGAGTGTTCTGGGGATTCCTTCCATCGTACAAATATGTAATTGGAGAGGAGAACACATATAGGTACAGTCAATGCTTGATCACTGTGCTATTTCACTGACACACCGTACACCCAGTAAAAAGCGTCTTCCTGCATGGACCGACCGAATCCTCTTTACTACTTTTCTCGACTCCCCAGCAACGCCAGAGACATCGTACATCACACCCATACTATATACCTCGATCCCTTCATATACGACATCGGATCATAAGCCAGTAGTTGCTCTTTTGCGTGTCCCGTCGGCCGCGTCGTCCAGTCTTACCCCTATGCTCCATCATCACGGGAATCTCCCATTTCAACCCGCTTATTACTCCGGAGTCATTAAGAAGTGCATCGGCAAGCTTTTGGGGTGGATTTTGGGATGGCTATGGTATGCGCTTTGGTTCATTGGGGCGGGGCATGCCGGTGTCGGGTTGGGCAACTTTGTTGTGGGTGCTAGCGCTGCTGCATGGTGGAAAGCACGATGGTCTGGAACAGGCCAATGAATCAGGTATATCCCTTACAATCAGGATACCGTAATTGTAGCACCCTACTATTTAAATTTAGGCCTCTTTTATAGTCATTTTTGACCCCCATCACGATTAGAAGGTAATCAGACGTCTTTGGCGAAAGAAGACGTCATCACGATCATTGGCGGGACGTCGATCTAATTCAGCAGCAATTTATAATTATCGCGCCACGCCAGTCACATGACGAAGCTTTCTCACTTCCCCTCGCGCCTCGGGTCCAGTCAGTTGGTGTAGAACATACGAGGTTTATCAAACGCACCTGAATAAGCATTGCGATAGCTTGATCGAAACTTAACGGATCGTGTAGCACGACCGCTAATTGCAAGGTAAACATATCCAAGACCCAGACGTGAAGCAGACACTGCCCCGCCTGGGTCTTTTCTATCTCGAATAATTCCTGTCTTATGGATAGAAGCATGTGAGTTCTGTTATGATAATATGTAGTTCCATCGCGTTTAATGGTTTACAGACGGGCGAGCTCTTCCGGTAGCTCTTATTTCGTCTTCAATACCGAGGCCTTGAAGGCAGCGACACACAGTGAGCACCGCCTAGGGATAGCAACTGCTAAATACGCCTAACACAACTTGTTGAAAGGAAATAAAACTGTAGTCTGTGCGACTTCGGCCAGCCTCCTGTCCACCCTTGCTGGATATCCGGTGAGTCCCATTGGTTCCGAGTCCCCAAATGAAGCTTTGATTAAAGGTTTGCGCCATGGCCGTCTATGCCTATCGCCGTCTAGCTCGACTCTCTAAAAAGTCGTCTCCAAGCATCACGGACCCCCATATCAGTACCGCGACTCGCCCAATTGGTATGGCGGGAGGAAGGGCTTGCAGGATTTTTCCGAGGAATATGGATACCTCTTATGACGATTTCTGCCGTTCGTGAGTGCCCTATATTGCTCCATTACTGAGTGTTTACAATAACGCTAATCTGTCAGGCGCGGCATCCTTTACGATTTATACAAACTCGAAAAACTACTTTCATGATGTCCAGGGGTTGTCAAGATCCAAATGGACGCATGTTGCATTATCGGGTGCTTCAGCTGGTTCTATATCCGGCGCTCTTATATCGTTTTGTGGAGCTCGTAAGTGGATTTTTGTCTTAGGGCATCATCAGCAGGCTGATATTTGATGCTAGCCTTCGAGCTGGTTAAAGTAAGGAGATATTCGACCATGATCCGTAACTGGCATTGATGATACATCATAGATACGAAGACAACTTGAATACTCCATTGCAGCTGAGAAAGGTATTACTGTCGACAAGCCTCCTGGAAACATCGATGCAGTTAAAGATATTTTCCGCCAACATGGCCCACGCGGCCTATACAAAGGCTTCAAACTCCACTTTGGTACATACAGTTGTGCTCGCAATCATATCTTGCTAATATACTTGTATCCCAGTGCGCGATACGGCCGGGACAGCATTGTACTTTATGGAGTATGACGCTATGAGGCTCATGTTAGGGCGTCTGCCCAACGGTCATCAAGGCGTGACTCCTGCGTGGTTCCCTCTCCATTATTCCATGATACCCTTCTTTTGTGGCTCCATCGCCGGAGTCACGTCATGGGCAATTATATATCCATTGGATGTGTATGTTTGATTTTTTTTTTTATCAATCCAAGCTCCTGACCCTAGCTATTTTGCTAGCGTAAAAACAAAGGTACAGCAGCGAGCACTCGCAGGTATACCGCCTCGGGGCGTGTTTGAAACTTTCAAGCGAATGTTACGTGGGAGTGATCCTAACGCGCCGAAGCCTCTGCTAGTGGGGCTCACTCGACTATACCAAGGGCTAGGTGGGTGTGGACTCGATATCTCCTGAATAGGTTGCTTAATGAGCTGCTTGTATGCAGGTGTCAGTGCCTTCCGAAGTATTTTGACACATGGCATGCTTTGGACATTCTTTGACTGGGTTGGAAACTTCATCGACGACTTGTAGTCCAAACCTTTATCCTTATTAGACTTCTCAGCTTAGCATTTACTGTCCCCTAGTTCCGGTTGCGGTTCTCTTTATATCCATAACACGTTTCTCAACCCATTACTCCAAGATCGCCGCACTTGAAGAGTGACCAAACAGAAATTATGAATAACAGTGGTGTCAAGGATACATTGTATTAGCCAAACTTCAACACCAATCTTCCCTCTAGTATTTTAAATCTACCAAGTGTGTTAGTTCGGGGGGGACCTGACCGAGACACGTAATTGACACGTACATATTGAGAAACCCAGCGGAAGCCTTCTCCGTAGCCTTGTCGCTGTACGACGGAACACATGAAGATCTCGATTGGTCGAATGTCTTTCAGAGGCACTTTTCCCTACATGGATGATTGCGTGAGGAGATTCGTAGATATATATTGGATAGTGCCATACCTTTCCAGTGGTCTGGTATAGTCCGAGGGCGTGACGTAGCTCCTCCTCGCTGACAGCACCAGGGGCGTCGATTTTGTTGCCCAGAATTAGGAAGGGTACCTTGCTTAGCTCCTCGATGGAAAGAAGCGCGTCCAGTTCGGCCTTGGATTCTGGGAAGCGTTCAAAATCTGCGGAGTCAACCAAGAAGACGATTCCGTCTACTTCCGGGAAGTAGTCCCTCCATAGACGACGGGCTACAGACGGCATACATGCGTAAGATAAGGCCTGAAAAAGGGCGCATAAGAGCCGACTTGCCTTGCTGATGTCCCCCAAGATCATAGGTGGTGAACTTGACGTTTCCAATAGCAAGCTCCTCGGAGGCTGGTTGTAGTGGGTATAGTTAAGTATAAGTCGAGGCGGTAAGAGTGTGTGCAGCTTACTAGGGTGAAGCGTGGGCTGAAGTGTCGCGAGGCGGTCGTTTTTCAGCATGTGGAGCAGAGTCTATTGTGCTCAGTGCTTAGCACCCAAATGACAGGGGAAAAGACAATATAAGATACTTACGGTCTTTCCGGCATTATCGAGACCAAGGAACAGAATCTTCGCGTTCTTGTGCAACAGACCTGTCCGTCATGTGAGCGGGACTGGATGCATTTGGATACTGTATTACCTACCCAGCTGAGCAAGGACATCCCAGAACCAGTTGATAATAAACATGATGCGGAAAAAGGTATTAATGCAACAAGTGGCTGTCTTGGGCGAAAGTATGAGAGCGGATAGCTTGCTCAGGGGAGGTCAAAAAGCTCATGCTGACATCACAAATTACGTGGCATGCATCGCCACCAGGCTCAAGATTTGGAAATCACATGACTCGAGGGTCTGGAGCGCTTGCTCGGATCGCCTATTGCGGTATTATTAGCGTCCGCGACGCGCGTCTCACCCACAACATCTGTCTGCGAGATTCTTGTGCCACTCATTGGGGTTGAACCATAAGTCACACACGAAACATTCCGGACATTTTTATAACACTTTTGTTACTCGTGGAAGAGCCCTAACACCATGGTAAGAGGGCCCTCGTCCGTCAGACATTTAGGACCTGATTTGAGATCCCCTAGTATTACGACGAGGATGGGATGCTACCAAATGCCCCGGGAGGCCTCTTTGCCCCAAACTTTGGGGGCAGCGCCCGCCGAGGTCGTCGGCAATACGATGAGTACTTGAAAGCCTATAGTATGGCCATGTTACCTGGAAGGGAACGAGTGAATGTCAGTTATGGCGGCAAAAGTGAGCACGTTTCACACCCTAGCTTGGATTTAGACTAACTAGGTCTAAAGTCATATTACCACCGTCGTCACTAGCTAATTTATGTAAGTCTAAATAAGATAAACATGTGCTTTTGTCTAAGGTCATTTAACAACAGCCGATCTCGACCTGGAGAGCCCGTGGTTCTTCCAACTAAAGAATCCATCCAATCAAGCGGCGACTACTCATGCAGGTGTACTCGAGTTCATTGCTGATGAGGGGTGTGCTCACTTACCCCACTGGGTATGCGCCAAGCGCTACATACGTTAATTCCAGCTCTTACTGATATAATCACCGTAGATGATGAAGACATTACGGCTCAACGAAGGCGACCCTATTCGCATCACAAGCATAACGTTGCCCAAGGGCAATTTTGTAAAGTTCCAAGCACAAGAGAAAGAATTTATTGAAGTGTCCGATCCAAAAGCCGTGTACGTCCAACAGAATGACCTGGCTTAACTTGATTAACCAGGCACTTCGACAGTCTGGAAAGCTCCCTGCGCAACTTTTCAGCACTAACCCAAGGCGATATCTTCGAGATCCAGTACAATATGTTGACCTTCTCATTCCTCGTCATGGAGCTCAAACCGGAGCAATCGAACGCGGGTGGTCCAGCGGGGATAAATATAATTGACACAGATCTCGAAGTCGATTTTGCTACACCCAAGGGATATGTCGAACCCGTTCGTACACCTGCTGCCCCTCCCCCGACTATGGCGGAAAAGCTCAAGATTAACATTAATGGCTCTACTCCCGGTTCAAGTCGTCCCGGATCTAGTCTTGGAATAGCTGGCCCTTCTGCTGGTCCTTCAGCAGATGTTCCAGGTGGTTTCGATCCATTCAAGGGTGCAGGTCAAACGTTGTCGGGTCGGAAGACCAAGGGTAAGGGCAAGTCAGCAAGGAAAATCGAGGAGGTCGACCCGGGCAGCACCATTATTCGCACCGAGTAAGTGACCTAGTTCTCGATTTCTTTAGGGTTCTTGACTAAAACATTGGGTAGTAAACCTCGAACGATGACCACGGATGACTTGGAGAATACCGCTCGAGCCCCCGCACCCCTGGGTTTGCCATTTGGAAAGCTTTTCTTTGGTTATCCTGTGGTGCCATACAAGGAGCCGGAGACAATTGAGGCTCCTCCCGAACCAGAGGTGAGCATCCCACACGCTTTTGCAAGATTTATCCTCATCATACCACCCACAGCCAACATCATTCTCCGGTTCAGGTCAGACTCTTTCCGGAGGCTCCCGACCAGGCGGGTCACCTCAACCTTCTTCTAGTAAGCCCCAGGCATCAAAGCCAAAGACGAACTGGGGGAAGGGTACCACTCTGAGCGGCCGAGAGGTTATTGATGAGGACTAGGCGCCAAATACCTGTGACATTTTTGTATCATGAACTTTAATATTAGGAGCTTGGGTTGATTAAGCTAATTCGAGCTCATTACCACTGGGAGTATGTACAATGGTGGAAGTATGTGTTTGGTCACAATACTTCGTTTCCAATTGGCGTCAGACTGTCGATCAAAAACCATGAACTCAACCACACTAATGACTTCAGTTTTCAAGTCGATACAACTCCCAATAGCCCAACTCAACCTCAAGGCTGTTCTAAAATGTGGTCAATCGTTTCGCTGGATCATGGTACCTTTGGACCCCACCGAGCAGGATTTGGTGAAATCCGAACCCGGTGCTCAGTCAAAGTCTCATGACCTGCCCTCTGAGGAATGGCGTCTTACTCTAGAGGATCGCGTCGTCTGTCTTCGACAAACAGCAACCGAACTATTTTATAGAGCACATTTCCCCGCCGAATGCGCATCAGAGTTCTCCAGTGACAATCAAGATTCCACTCTACTATGGTTAAGGGACTACTTTCAATTGAACGTTGACCTCGAGGCCCTCTACGCCGACTGGGGTAAACGAGATCCCGTTTTTCAAAAAGTGGCACCACGGTTTGTCGGGATTAGGATACTCAGGCAGGATCCATGGGAAAACT
Organism: Ceratobasidium sp. 423; assembly: GCA_019616915.1. Lineage (NCBI taxonomy): Eukaryota > Fungi > Basidiomycota > Agaricomycetes > Cantharellales > Ceratobasidiaceae > Ceratobasidium > Ceratobasidium sp. 423. Next base: position 37,497 of record WSTI01003847.1, read on the forward strand.
TGGTGAGGCAAGTGCAAACAGCAGTTCGTACACGCATACCTGGTTTACATCGTACTTTCTATTAAGCTTCATATGTAGCCAAAATAACCATATCTCTCGTATAACGTCTATGGTTCACTCTCTTTGCATCCATTTCAACCCTCCAGTCTGCTCGTCATCAGAACTCCCCGGCTCACCTCTGGACGCATCTTGGCACCCGTTCCCTCCACCGAGAGCACTGGCCGATTCAAATGCGGAAGCCAAACTTCGTGAACTCGGTTTCGGATATAGAGCCAAGTACATACAAAAAACGGCGGCTATGTTAAGTGAGAAACACGAGGACCCGATGAAGGCGTTACTGGACCTACGTCAGTTATCCACTTCTGAAGCTAGAACACGATTGCTCGAGTTCCATGGTGTGGGGCCGAAAGTCGCGGATTGTATTTTACTAATGTCCTTGGATAAGGTTGGTTGTTCTGACCCATTTGCGCTGCTCGTACTTACTATATTTGAGCCAGACCGAAGTAGTTCCAGTCGATACCCACGTCCAACAAATAGCGACAAAGATGTACGGTTTCAGGAGCCAAGGGAAACAGCCCAAAGCTATGAATCCAAGACTCTACAGTGAGATCGCTAGCAAGTTTACCGATACTTGGGGCCCCTATGCAGGTTGGGCGCACTCGGTAATGGCACTTGATTCATTACACGGCTTACTATTAACGCGCGCATTCAGGTTTTATTTACTGCGGACCTCAAGTCCTTTGCGAATTTTGGATTGGACTCTCCAGCAGCGGCCGCGGTTAATGACACAATGCTTCCTCTACCATCTCCTGCACCTGTAATTGACAAAAACCTGTCGGATGACCAACCCGTCTCTATTCCTGTCAAATCGGAGGACTCGTCTCAAAAACCAGGTATGCACAATCTTACTAAATGCGCGTTATTTTCTGTTTAACGCTACTCTAGCCCTGCGTAAGCGGAAGTCGGAACCCGGATCGAATAATAACTTGAGGGTAAGCGAACAGGAAACTCAAGAAGCGCCTGAAGGCACAACGCTCGCTGAGCGAGTCAAACGACGCCGACGACCAGGGAGCCGTACATAACTCTGGGTCCATTCTATTTCCGTTCTACCTTAGAAGCTATGTTGCATCATACTACAAGACCCGGTACACGTGTTAGTATAGTGTAATGCTCGCAATCGAAAGCTTTTAGAGGTGGTGTATAGGGCCACCCAGGGGAAACACAGGCAAACATTTCAGGAATACGTCACCAGTTGTTACGCCGATAAACATTATAAAAGGTGGCGCCAAGCTACCAGCTACTAACACTTATCGCCTTCTGTTCCTCAACCAACACCAATCTCGTTATCCTTTGAGCACAATGTCGGGAAATCACTTCTTACGTTCGATGGCGGAGCCAGCCAGCCACGAACCCGAGGGGGCCAATAGCTCCAGTGAGGTTCCTGAGGTTCACTTTTCGGACACGGTATCTGTTGTGACGGAGGTCAATAAGATCTCCGAAGCCCCCTTGGTCGACGCCCCTCTCGAGCTCACCACTAAAGATGATACTGATGCGGTCAAAGCGGTGGGCCCATCCTATTATTACGCCCCACCCTAACATTTATATATGCATTTATTGTATGATAGAATGAACAAATCCGCCGCAGTGCCAGTAGAGACCGTGAGATGAGGGACGAAGAAGGCCTTGCTCTGAAGGCAGTTCCTCGGGAACCAAGCGAAGATCCACCAACAGCACCCGCTGATGTGGCCGAGGAGGTTAAGAAGCTCAATATCTCTTCTGCTCCCTCAAGCAAGAAGCGTAAGTCTCAGGGCGAAACCAACCCAGCACCTGTCAAGGTATCGTACTTCCAGTTTAACTCGTACCGATCTTGGTTGCAACTCGCAAACTCGTGCAGGGGCGCAACAGGACGCGCAGAGGCCGCAAACCCGGAGAAGAGAGGGATGAAGGACCGGGCAAAACCCCAACTCGACGAGGTTCTGGCGCAAGGAGGCGCAATAGCCTACCCTCTCAGAACGCACCAACGCAAGAACTCCGCAGAAGTAAACGAAGGAAATCAATGTCGTCCCAGTGAAGCCCTCTTCAACCGAATCACCGACACCCAAATAACCTCAACATGATGCATTTTTGATTGAATGAATGGTTCCAAGGATTGTGTATAAGTATTGTACATTTTAGCGTCTATTACATGGAATTGAATCGAAGCTAAATAAAGTATCGGGGAAGTCTGACGCGCTAGTATCATAAGAAAGAAATCAACAGAGCTCTTTATCCGCCCCATTCCTTCTTCGCTGAACCGAATCGCCACCAGGTTGTGAATAAACATCATGACGGCACTGTCTTTGTAGGTTGCGTTGAGTCCAAAATTTGCTTCTCGAGCGGCTTTATATTTCCTCCGTTCACGTGACCTCTCCGGCGCTTAAGCTTGTGGCCATTCATTGGCTGACTCGATTGCCTTCGCATTCATCCACCCCTCTGTTCAACCATGCTCGCCCGGCGATTACTCGAGCGGAGGAGATACCCAAAATGTGCAAATAATTGCGCATCTTATATTCGCGTTCCCGAACCGAATTCAGAACGCATGGCAACCCTACTATCAGAATACGAAAAACTGCCTCCCAGGCCGGTTCCGTTCAAGACATTGCGCGGGTTTGCCAATCCACCGACTCCAGAGTCTGTTCTACAGTCTGCGTCTTATGTTCTTACGGAACTTCCCAGGAGACTAGTCCAGCGGGTTCGAGCTCTAGACGGCCTGCCATTTATTGTCGGAATGAACCCGTTCATAATGCGAACTCACAAGTTATACCACTCATCGTTTGAGCGTCTTGCGACATTCCCAGAGGTGAAGACTCTAGAAGATAACGACGATTTTTCCAGAGAACTTGAAAGCTTGGTCGAGATGCACTCCAACGACATCCCTACGATAGCCAAAGGGTGATTCACATCCTGTATTGACGCGATTCAGACCATTCTCTAATGCACTATCAAGTTTCCAGGAATGCGCGAAATATCTAAACCAGGACCGCATTTCAACCTTCTTGGACCTTTCCATTAGAGGACGAATCGCCGTTCGACTTATTGCCGAACAGCATATTGCATTGTCGCGAGCAGTGAGGGAACAGAGCGGACAACGGCTGGATAAGAAGTACGTATCTCCTTGATAACGAGTACCCGTTTCTTACAGGCTGGTAGACAATCTGTGGGTGAAGTCGGAGTCGCGAGTGCCAATTGCGTACCTGCAGATATGGTTCGAATGTGTGCCGCCTACGTTAATGAATTATGCGAGGCCACACTTGGCGCCGCCCCTCCACTAGTCATCGATGGAATTGTAGACACTAAATTTGCGTAAGTTTGTCGAATAGCTATGAATATCGTTTGATCTGACTGCATTTCAAGCTATGTACCTGTGCAGTAAGGACATAGCATTATATGACGAATCTACTCACCGACATCCCGTTCACACAGTATCGAATACATTCTAACAGAGATTCTTAAAAACTCGTACCGTGCGACAGTGGAACACCACCAAAAGCTTGGGAAACGTTCTATACATGATCTTCCTCCGGTCACGGTCACGATTGCACCACCCACATCGCCCTCCAACAGCATCGTCAACAACGAGGACCTAGCCGCAACCTCTGCCCTGGATGAAGGCAAAGCATCCAATTCTCATCCATCATATCTCAGCATCCGGGTACGAGATGAAGGGGGAGGTGTACCTCCGACCAATCTTGAGCGCATATTTTCCTATGCCTTTACCACGGCGGGCCGATTGGCACAAATAGGGGAGGACGAGGGTGGGCCATATGCGGCGCAACATATTGGTGGTGCAGCTGCGATGGGTGGTGGCTCGGGTGCCGGTGCAGGGAATGTGTTTGGCGAGATAGCTGGGCGAGGACTTCAGACGGGCATGGGAACCATTGCTGGACTGGGATACGGGTGAGCATTCGATACTGCCGTTCCAACTCGACATAAACTAACGACAAGTGAATAGTCTTCCAATGGCGCAGTTATATGCCAAGTATTTCGGCGGAAGCCTACAACTAATTTCGTTATACGGGCACGGGGTAGACGTATTTATCAAGCTGAGGTGTCTTGACGAGGACGCAGACGTTGTAATATAGGCGATCCAACCTGTTGTACAATATATTACTTGTAGGATTACATAAATAAAACACTCTAGGTGAACATTCAATCCGTGGCTGTAACCATTCGACTGGCCATTCCACTTCCGCCCGATGTACTCGCACTGGGTGCTGCCCCCGCAGCGGCTCCACGAGATCGCCCCCATTTGACATTGGCTTTGGCGCCATCCACCTCGACCCCACCAGCCCACGCCTCGGCTGCACGTTCTGCGTCCTTGCGCTCCTTAAAGTTGATAAACGCGCACCGACTCTTTTCGACGTGGACAACGGATTTTACGGAAGTGGGGGGAATGAAGGGAATCGAGTTGAGGAGGGCAGTTCGTACGGATGCTTCGGTGGCACCGGCCGGCAAGGAAGAGATAAATAGAGAGGTCTGAAAGTACGGTGTCAGCGGCAGATATGACCCCAGGTGAATCGGTACCTACGATTGATTGATCCTCGGGAGGTTCAAGGCCTTGCTTTGTTGCATGGACTGAGAGTATCTTTTTTGCGACCGGGTCGTTGCGCCCATAAAACCTGTCTTTAATATTCTGGTGCGATAGTCCGTTCTCTTTTGGTAATTCGTGTCTACGGGAATCTCAACCAAAGTCCGAGAGGGTGAGGTCAAAAGTACTCACCGGTAAGGACACTCATTACCACGGTTGCATTCGCCCTTGGCAAAGAAAGAGCACGGATGGGCGCGGTTGCGTTTGTAATATGGGTCTGTGCGAGCGAGCGATTTTAACATCTCTTTGGCGGATGACGAAGCCCGCGATGAATCTAGCAGGGATTGGTTTGCTTCGAGCTACGATAATTGTCTGAGCAAGCGTCTCATGAGCTCTACTAGGAGACGACTCACTTTTCCATCCATATTCTGGGCATAGTATTCCCTATTGATCTCGCTACTCGGTGCCTCGTTCTTTCGTCCCAGTGCGGTATCTCGAACCTGAACTGGGAGTCCATATTCGAGATCCAATAAGCAAGTCTGGCAGACGTTTTTGATTTTCGCGCAAGTTTGACAGACTACCGTCGACTTGAAGCGACCACCAGCGCCTGCCTTCCAGCGAAATACGGTGAACGGACGAGCGCAAGTCCCACACTCTCTGCCATACTCTTGTTTAGACTAGAAAGAATAGGGTCAGAAATAGCATGGCGAAGACGGTGCCACAAGCCGACGTACCATCCTGACAAATGCATTGTCACCAAGGCCTGTAAATATCTTGCTTAGCATCAACCTCGGCATATCTGAGAGGCAAACGTACATGTTTCACAGAGAATAGGGAAATCGCTCTGTTCCCAGCCAGCCTTGTTAATATCAGCCTTGGGCATCGTGCGTCTGGGGAATGTTGTTGAGTTTAGGCACTGGACTCGTGGCTGTGCGAGCCGAGAGCTGATGTAATGTATTCTAAGCGCTGGTGCGTAATTCATGCGGCTCGCGCCTTCCCACCTGCTTGTGACCACTCGCGTATCTTACACCAAGGAATACACATCGAGTATATCATGTCGAAATCTGCTACAGATCCCGCCGCAGTAACGCCATTTGCTTTTCAACCCCCTGCGGGAGGTGACGTCATCCTCAAATCGTGCGAAGGCACTGTCTTCAACGCTCACTCAGTCCTTCTCAGTCTCGCATCTACCGTATTTGCGGGCATGTTTGCCAGCGCCTCCACAGCTGACCCTATCGATCTCGCGGAAGATGCGGAGACTATTTCTTTAATGCTGGCATTCATCTACCCTGTAACTCCTCCCCTGATTGCGACAGTCGACAGACTAGAGAAGGTGATGCACTTCTCCCAGAAATATGATATCGCCAAAATGATCGAATTTGTCGAAGGGGGCGTTCTCCCTGAGAGCGAACTCATTCACTCTGACCCAGTCCGCTTGTTCCGTGCATCCGTTAAATATGGTTTCCCCGCCATTAAATCTCTCGCCGTCAAGGCTTTTCGTCCAAAACACTGTGATGTTCTGAGCCCTTCAGGGCTCGTCAAGCTTGCCCGGTACTTCCCAGAAGCATCTTCCGTGATTGGATTGATTGGGGCACAAATAGTTAGGACTCATATAGTACCCAAGATTGTGACAAAAGTGTTCGGTTCTATGCGGCCACGATTCGAAAAGGCTCATAAATCGAGCAGTGATAATCACCTCTTGTACATGTCATGCCGCGCATGCTGGGACGAGTTCCGCACGCGATCTCGCGATGAGTATACCCCTGGCTGGTGGTCGGCTTGGTTGGATCTAGTGGAGCGCGAGCTTATCAACGAACCGATGCATAAATGCGAGCCCCTTTTCCGTGTTACATGCCTTTCAGGGCTATTAGGACGGGTAAACCGCGGCTGCACATGTATAGCTCAAACATTGACCAAACACACTATGTTCGAAGAATTAGCGCAAGGTATCAAAAAGTATGTCGAGAAAGAACTTAAGGTGCTCGATGTATTGTACACACTTTGAATTGCCGTAATTGAACACCCTTTCTACCGGAACCGCGGTACCTTTGGTTGGTCACCCAACTCAACATTTATTCGAAGTACAACCGAATGAGCCTTTTTAAACTAAGATTTAAGATGAGAGCAAAGCTACACCGTACGTTGTATATGTATTCACATTGCGGGAAGTTAACGTTATATGCGTTCAGACGTGTGGTGGGGCGTTCATATATTTGGCTGAGTTTGACTATATTTACCCCCGAGCCCCAACGTCCTGTGTGGCTCACAACCGCGCCATCCTGCCAGACTTGGTGTCCGCAGCCAATAGATCATCCGCTAATATCTTTATAACTACGCAGAACCCCCGTTCATTCTGGATAATGCCAGGTGATCTTCCAACAGCTGCAGTTACGGGGCCACCCTTTGCTTTCCAACCTCCCGCCGGGGGTGATCTTACTTTACAATCATGCGATGGCACGACATTCCAAGTCCATTCAGTCCTCCTCGGCCTCGCATCCACCGTATTTGCCGGAATGCTTACTGGGGAAACAAAGCCCGATACCGTTGAACTTGCGGAGGACACAGAAACGATTTCCTTGATGCTCGCCTTTATCTACCCCGTCGACCCGCCTTCAATTACTACAATCAATCAAGTAGAGAAGATCATGCTATCGTCACAAAAATACGATATTGAAAAGATGACCAAGTTTATCGAGCGATGTAATCGCCCGGATAACCAACTCATACTCTCCGATCCTATTCATGCATTTCGGGCATCCATCAAACACGACTTCCCTACTATCCGAACGTTATCCGCCAAAGCTTCCGGAACGAAACACATTGACCCATATAGCCTAAAGGGGCTTGAGGAACTTGCCAGGAAGTTCCCCGAATCATCATCCGTTATCGGTCTCATTGGGGCACAGCTGATTCGAGGCAAGTTACTAGCAGGGTTGTTGAAGGGGTCCTGCATTAATGTTTCGCTTATGCCGACGTGGGCGGGCGCTCCCAGCAACTCTATGGCATGTCGTCCATGTTGGGAAAAATCCCGTTGCTCTCAGGTCTCTGGGACTGGCGCCTGGTGCTATACTCCCGGCTGGATGCCTCTCTGGCTGACCCGCCTATATGATAGGCTCACCGAAAGGCCAATGGACCCGTGCGACGACCTTCTTAGCCTTTTATTTATCGCGGATCTTTGCGGGGGAAGCAGCCTTGAATTCGGTTGCTTGGATTGCGTTAAACAGACGTTAACCAAGCGGTCTCTCTTTGAGGGATGGGCACGAGACACGAAAAGTGCCGTCGATAGGGAACTGAAGGTGCTTGACAAACTACACTCACTCTGAATTAGTCAAATACCTACATACCTGTGTATGCATAGTGTCGAAAAAAACTATCTGATTGAATGAAATACTTGATCTAAGTTAGGACCAGAGTGAATCCTGAGGTGTATTGCTGAGACTCATAGCGCATAGCCTAGTTTAGTTTTATTTTACATTTAGTGTATACATGTATACAAACTTCAAGCTGGGCGTTTGGATGATGCGAATGTTGTATGCGCCTAGGTTAATGTTTACGCTGATGTATTCGTGCGTGTAGTTATCGTGTTTTGCTCCCCGCGCTGATTTATAAATAAGGTGGCTAGAAGTGGCTATTCTGATCACTCCCACCACCTTCACCACCCACCATCCACCACCATCCACATCGTTTTTGGCCATCTGTAATTAATCCATCATCCGAGAGACTTGATTCCCGACTCTGCGATCATATCCGGTATCATAGTGATGTCAGTCACTGATCTCTTTCGCCCCTCTTCTCTCGCGAAGGCCAAAATGCATCAACTGTATTATGGCGGCAACGGGAAGGGTTTTTTGTCTGAACGGTGGGTTCCAAACGTCAAAAGGGTCATCCAAAAAGAATTGAGAGCACCCGATGTATCGTACTCGCTCTGAATGCTGCACCATTTCAATACGGGTTCAAATCCACATGTTAAATATGGGTATAGTCAATGGTATAAAGTCGGTTTTATTGGGAACTCAAGCACTTGTCGGACTATTTGTACCGTTTCGTCAGTATCTTATGACGCGTGGTTGCGTCAGATTGATTCTAAAATCGGAAGGGTGACGCTGCGGTCCGGCTGGCCTCTTTAGTGGAGACATGGAGGAACATAGTGGAACATACAACTACTGTACTGTCAAAACAACTATCGTCAGCATATGACGTGAAGCGTATCCGAGGGAAAAAATGGTAGGTGCTAGTCATTGTGCTCGTCGTGAACTTGGGTTGGCTGAGAACGGCCATATCAATAAATCATGCATTCCTTTCCCTTCGGTCCCACCATCTAATGGGGAGCATGTTATATTAACCCGGTACTATAATAACCTTTTATACTCGGGTATCGTCGGTCCCGAGACTAACTAAGGAGCCGATGCACAAGTGTGAAGACATATTTAGTGTAGCATGTTTTATGGATTATTCGGGGTGGCCTTTTGGCAACCCCGGTTGCTCTGAATGCGTCGCTCAGACATTGACTAAACGCTCGACGTTTGAAGAGCGGGCACGGGGTGTCAAGGAGTATGTCGAAAGTGAGCTGAAGGCCCTTGATCTATTGTACACACCTTGAGCTGCCTAAGGGGGCAACTGTGAGGCTCTGATATGTAACCCCCACACTGACCACCGAACCAGCACAGCCCAGAGTATGACTTAACATCCATTTTCGGGTACCAAGAGCCGATGAGGGAATGCATCCGCACCACATGCCTACGCAACCCACAAGCCGATGTCTTCTCGTACTGGTTACAAGGGTTTGACACTATATGCGCTGAGATTGTGTGATGTTGGCATGTATTTGATGACGTTTGCTCTGATTCCTGATGCGGGTGTGGCTCGTCACACGTCCACAACCACGCCATTCCGCTTGACGTAGTATAGGCTAGCTAGCCATTTTATCTGGCAACGTATCGACATAAAATTCTCTATCTCATTCATCTTCTGCATAATGTCAAGTGACCTCCCCACGGAATCTGTGACTACGAGTGCAGCCTTTGTCTTCCAGCCTCCTGCTGGAGGTGATCTCACCCTACAATCATGCGATGGCACGACATTCCGAGTTCACTCAGTCCTCCTTGGACTTGCCTCTACAGTGTTTGCTGGTATGCTTACCGGAGCAACAAAATCCGACACTGTTGAACTTGCGGAGGACGCAGAAACCATTTGTCTGATGCTTGCCTTTATTTACCCCGTTGCCCCGCCCGCGATTACCACGGTCGAACAGCTAGAGAAAGTTATGCTGTTATCCCAAAAGTACGATATAGAAAGGACGATCAAGTTTATCGAGGGATTTGATCGCCTGGATAATCAACTCATACTCTCTGACCCGATTCGCGTATTTCGCGCATCTGTCAAGTACAAGTTCACCACTATCCAAGCACAGGCTGCTAAAATATTTGGCCTCAAAAACTGTAATTATCGTACCTTAGCAGGACTCGAAGAACTCGCCAGGCTCTTACCAGAGTCCTCGGGTGCTATTGGGCTTATCGGGGCACAAATCGTTCGGGAGGAAATATTGAAGGGTATATATACCAGGACCGAGGTCAAGCCCAGGTGCGACCCATCATCACTAGATTATAGCCCTTATATGTCATGTTCTTCATGTTGGAATCGGACCCGCAGAACCGGTGGTTCCGTTGCTTATTATTGCCCGGGTTGGATGGCTTGCTGGATTAAACAACTACATAGCAGGCTTATTAGGGACCCCATGGATCCATGTGAGGATCTTTTTGGTGTTGAATCCATCAGGGCTGCCCGGGGAAATGGTGCTGACGGCTGTTCTGCTTGCGTTACGCAAACATGGACGAACTGCCACCAATTTGGGGAATGGGCTCGGGGAGTTAAAACGTTTGTTGACAAAGAGCTGGAGGCCCTGGACAAATTATACTCATTATGAATCAAATATGTATCCTTGTACGTAACGTTCTGAAAAGAGTAATCTTCCCCGATTGTGCATTTGGTTCCAATTTGATTACATGTACTCGCTGTAAGCGCAGGCTGGGGTGGGGGGTATATCAATCGATTGTATACATTGTACCTCTTTCCTTACCAATCAAGGTAGGACGACGCTGGGATTTGGCATTAAAATTACCCTCATGTCATGGGTATATGTCACGGTGTGCTTTCTCCTGGGCTACTGGTTCGCGAGCGCTTGTCTGTTTTCCGACGCTCGGCTTTTTCTTCACCCCATTCTTTCTGCAGATGAGCTTTTAGCTGAGGGATCGTCTTGAACGTTTCTTGACATTTGAAGCATTCAAGCTCTTTTTTCAGTAATGGTTCGTATTTCTGTGCCGGTATGGCAACTTTCTTCAATCCGAGTGAAATGATTAGTTAGAGATCATTTTAGAAAAACAGCTTGAAGGAGAGACGTACAGATTCAAACGTCGGCCCTTTGGAGAATGGTGTTGCAGTCGGAAAGTCAAACCACTTTAGAACGTCCCCGAGATGCAAGAAGAAGCCTAAATCTGGGCGAAATGAATTGTAGTGGTGTTTCTTTTTCAGTGCCGAGGAGCAGAGGTCCGAGGAGAGAACATGAAGGTGAACGTGATCTATGGTTGCGTGTTCAAACACATCTTAATTAACGCAAGTCTACCACTCACCCATTGAAGGCACCGCGTGAAATCCTATGAGTACATCCCATTGAAAGCCATGCTGCTTCATCATTTCATCTTCAACCATTGACTTGGCTATTTCCGCGTCACGTTTCATATGTTGTAGGTATTCCAATGCAACTTGTTTATCCCACTTTAGAAAGGTCGACAGATTCGTTGTGACATTTGATGTAATGTTTTTGCTGAGTTTTGGTAGTATTAGAAAGTGGAACATGGCCTACATAAGTCTCGCCTTACTCGTGGGGGGTCTAAATAGGGTGGTCATCGTACCTTGGGGAACTTATCAAATATCGTGATGCAATGTTCACTTTCACTCAACAGCACATCTGAGCCTAGATCTTCTGGCTTTAAGAGCACATAATTCCGAAGAGCTGAGCGGTATGACATTCCAACTGGGACTGGACTTGTGGTAGGAGTTGGTTTCAGCTCGGACGAGTTGAGGCTGTGCTGGACTCCCGGCGCTTGTTTCGAACTGGCAAGTTCCAACAGCCACTCCACCGGATCCAAACACATCGTCCACACACCCACCAACGCCGTAAACGCATATTTTGTAGAGCTGAAATGGAGAACGATCAGGTAAGTTATAGCTATTAAACGTAAACTAGCGGCTCAATGCTGCACCGGCGATAAGTACGGGCGAGCTCACTCATTGGTTACGTAGGGTGTACTCGTTGATCTCTACGTCCCCCGCAAATGCGCGGCGACTAGTACGTATTTTGGATTATTGGGCCATCGACCAACCACCTAACTACGCGCTATTGAATAGACCGATTGATCACCTCTAAGGACCACGCGTCCGTCCAAATCAGCATTGCTGACGTCGATGCCAATGGCAAGGCTCTTGGTACTTCCACCATGTTCGCTCTGTGCGGCCAGGTCCGAGCAATGGGCGAGTCTGATGACAGCTTGAACAGGCTAGCAACCAAGGCAGGCTGTGAGTAGCCAAGCTTTCTCCTTTACACCGTAACCTAACATCTCCTGCTATAGTGTTGAAGAACGTATGGTCCTACCAAAAATGATTATTACACTTGGATTTGGAGCCCATTCGCTGTCTGTCATTATTTTTGTGCATTATCGTTGTAGCATTCTAGGCGAGTTTATCATGATTTTTGCCTTGAAACCCATGAATACCCTTCCCGTCGAGAGCTCATGCACTCCGAACCACCACCTAAGATTCCCATCTAAGAATCTGCTGATACATGCGTGCGCCGGTTGCTTTAAACTTGACGATACACGCCCAAACTCTCGCGCAATTGGTTATCACCCATGTGATTCCGGAATTCGACGCGGAGTAAACGGCGTCATTGCCGCCTGGTGATGTGCTAGTTCTCGCTGGAGATTGAGCGCTTGCATCGCGAGCCGAGGGATGAGGGTAGATTACCTTTGTACGGAAACTCACGTCTGGAGTAAACTTCGGCGCTTATGTACCGGAACCCTGGACGAAACAAAGACCTTCCTAAATTTGGGCATGCTCTTCTCTACGGGATCACTGATCAACGCATACGCTCCCCTCGGTGTGCCTATAGGCGAACAAGGACCGCTACTTTTATGGCTATAGTTTAGCCTTCTCGTGAAACCGTTCCCAATTTGCGATGAATGGGATGGCTCGAACAAGTAGGGGGTTGGAGTTTAACAGCTACGGAGTTCAGCGAACGCTCTTTCTTGCTTTTCGCGCCCGTTCGAGTCAAGTAAGTTGATGCTCGTCCCGTTTAAGTATATAAGGCGAGACGGGCGGGTGGCATTGAAGCAGTCTGCACCCCTCTCCGCCTCCGAACTCTTTCTCGTACTCGACGAATTCTGCCTCTACGACCGCGCTGGAAGCGGACTAGGTGAGCCACTTGTTTAACCAAGCCACCAAGCCATGTTAACCACGCAGATTCTAGGAACGACCGACATACCTGACGAAACCAACTAATACACAATACCCATTAACGTTACATGTAAGCCTGGTTCGTTCCTACCAGAGATATGACCATCTAACGGAGCGTCCAGACCATGGACTCCTCGATGTATTTCCTTGATGGAAACTACAACCCCTTCGCTCAGCTTTCTGACTCATCGTTCGCTATTGAGAGCGGGTTCTTTGAATACGACCAGATGAATGCCTTCTTCTCGGACGCTGGTCTTTACAACCCCCTACTCGATTCCACATATGGCAATGAGCTTATTGCCGAAGATCCAGAGACTTGCAACCCAGTCGATATCATGGGGCCTCAGGTTGACTTTAGCGAGTTTTTGAAGGACGGATGGTCTGAAGCTTCAGCGCCCTCCACTAGCCGCTCTGAAGTGCTAATTGCTCCCGACGCACCTGTGCCAGTTCAGCTTATGACTCCTCCGACCTCGGTGGTGCCCCCTCCTACGCCTGTGCCTAGTACACCCAAAAGACCCTCTGTGAAAGTGACCGCCGGCGGCGTAAACACTGGTTTACTCAGTCCTCCTCCCTCGGACCGACCAGTACGCACTCGGCGCCACAATGCATACGATGAGATCTGCCAGCTCTCCAACCTTGAACTGAACACGCCTCGATCGAAAAAGCCCGCCACCAAGTCGACCCCCGTCTTCGCCACTCCGCTCCTGCCTGCTGCTCGTATTCTCAAGACTCCGGTTACTCCAGTTGCTCGTCATGATGTCGAAATGCACTACCCGTCTCCCCCGCCATCCTGCTCAAGCTCTTCTGCTGCTTCTTTGTCCCCGATAGACTCCCCATCGAGTATCATGTCCGATACCCTTGGGAGCCCCCTGTCTCCGCCTGCGACTCCAGTTCGACGCCCAACTCGCCGTTCTGGCGTTGATCGCCTGCGGTTCTCTCGTAGGGGTAGCGGCGAGAAACCATACTACAATCCTTATGGCGATCCTACTCCCTCTGGGGACCGTGAACGTCCCCACGGATGTCGCCACCCTGGTAATATTGTTCCTGGAGATGTGCCGTGCGTGAAGGACTTTGCGCGGATGCACGACTGGGTTCGACATCAGGTATGTTATTTACACTTCGCCTCGACCCTTTTCATTGATTCTTTCGTAGCGTGTCCACACTGGTCAAACCCCGTACGAATGCCTAAGTTGTGGCAAGTCATTCAAACGTTCCGATGCGCGAGGCCGACACTGGGATGGCAAGTCTAATTGCGAGGATTACCACATGAGTACCATCCGAGAGCGGCTTCTCCTTGGCGAGATAACTATCGAACACCCGGATATTCCTATCCTCCGCCGTCGGGCTCAAAAAGCAGAACACCGAAAAGAGAGTGAGCGGACTGGTATTCCAATACAGGACTTGAAAGCCATGATGCAACACGTTAAACATGAACATATCGTGGGGCCCGGATTTTAGACTGTCGCATCGTAACCCACCCTGCTACATCTATGCCTTCCCTTTTTTTATGGTACTCTGGCCAAAACTGTATCACTAGCAACTCTATGTGATTCATGCTTTCATGTCTTTCATGTACGTTACCAGTACAACACACTCCTTATAATAACATGCGCATATATTTACCACTTATAAAAAAGTCGTGTGAATTTGAACGAGCAGCGTTCGACGTGGATTGAGGGCACAGAAGGGAGTTATAGAGTCAGTAGAAGCAGGAACAGGAACAGCCAGGATGAGTTAATAAACTACAATGTGGAACAAGTACCGATGAGAGTGTATTATGAGTCCAAACTAAAAGTTGTTTTGTCGTTAAGTTCGTAGTCGTGTAAGCCGGAGAAACGCAACGTATCCACTAGAATGAAAGGCCACGACTGTGACCCCATTTTTTGAGACGCTCATCCGATTCGTCGCTCCCATCAACCGCACTGCGTCGACGGCCAGACCGTATACCCAAACCAAGGCTAGCCAGGGCAGACTGCAAGGGCAGCGCTCCAAGCACACCCCCCTTTTGTTTATCCTTGTGTCTGTCTTTCGTATAGCGTTTGCTCGGGTGCGTTCGAGCTGATGTAACATTCGTAGGACTGGTGACAGGGTCGGAATTGGGGTTGAAGTCATTTTCGAACCCTGCGTTAACACCGGATTGAGCGGATGGGCGCCGCGACTCGGGATTGACGATAAGCACGTCATCAAACCCAGTTTGGTTGGCACGGGGCGTAGCGTCGTTGTCGGCTCTAGAGGAAGACGCAAAGGTATATGGCGTACGGGATGATCCACGGGAAGTGTTGGGTGGGGAGTAACGGGGCGAAGGTGCATCAGGATCCTCAGACTGGTACTCGGAGTCATAATCGGAATCATTAGGCTCCAACAATTCGCTGTTGTCCGATTTTAACGGCTCGTTGTCGCTGTCCTCGTACTGGACCGAGGAACTAGCCGACTCGGAGTCGGAAGAATTGGGGACAGTAACCCTTCGGGGTACGATTCCGAAACGCCTCTGTCTGGCGGTGGTAACCACCGTAAACGTAGCTACCAAATAACAATCAGCATCCAGGTAAAATACAATAATACGCCAATCCTTACCCATTATTGTGTTCAAACCAACTTGGTCAATAATGGCATCAGAAACATCCAATTCATCAAATCGTTTCGCTACTTTGCGCACAAGCCTTCCGTGAATGAACCTTCGGCAGGGTCGGAGAGTGGCGACTGCAGTTTCTCCAGCTGACCCTTGCTGCATCAAATGCAGCCCACTGATATCCCCCTTCCAAACCAAACCTTCCCTCACTTCGATTTCCAGTGGGCGCCTAAGTTTAGCCATAAAAAAAAATGGGTGAACTGCTGCAGGGAATCCGGTGTTCAAACTTACTGGCTGCGCTCTTGAAAGTCGAATACTAGATGGCTAGTTATAGTGTTCCCAGATTCTGCCATCGTCACAGTCTCCCCATCGTGATCCCAGATAATTTTTGCAACATCGCGGCGAGCCTTGCTTTTAGCCATCGACGAGCTAGCCGCACCAGTGACAGAAAGCGTTGTAGTCCATCCTTGAAGTTCTCCAAGGTGGTTGAGATTTTGAACAGATGTTATACGATAGAGGACACTGTCCGAGTTGGGAATACGGATAAGCGTATGCAGGGGATTGTCTGAGGCCAGTTCCAAGATCATGTTGAAGCTGAAGGTGGTCGGGCTGGGGAGGAATGTCGGGTGCTTGTTATTTTATAGAGAATTTCGCACCAGGGAACGGTTCACCCGAGAAGCTCGGGACGTAAGAGGGCTAGCTCGAGACCGGAAAGATACGGTAAACAATCTGCAGCAATTCAGATTCTCAGCCCGATGGAGTCTAGGAGGCGGAGGGACCGGGGCGTGTGGAGTAACGTGCTCATGGCTGGCTGTTGATCTTATAGGGGGCTAGACGTGCAGTTTGGTCCCGTTCCCAATGTCTCGATGCATATGGTCTAGCTGAACAAAAGGCGTCGCCAATCATTTGTCATATGATGGACCTATTTGCATTCTTTGTATTTACTGTTATTTTATTTTGATGCATAGTATGTCAGGGCTCAATAATTGAATATGACATCTAACCATTTTTGACTGTAAAGTACTGGGAATTATGAATAAGATTAGAGCACGGCATCGTGGCCGATGGTTGAATATCAAGCCACGACGGATCGCGAGCGGAACGTGTTTAGAACCTCCTGACCCCACTCGTTGGCGAGTTCTCGCGCCTGGTCCCGACTCAAGACCGTTGACTTGCAAGTCACTTCCATGCCTATACTATCCCGTTTGCTGTCGAAGAACACTTCAATCATACAGTCGTCCTACGCTGTCGATCAGTCTCCATGCCGAACAAACTTTCTTCTGGTTACTTACTTGAACTTCCGACATAGCCTCAAATGCTGGGTTCAATGATCGCCCGAAGGTATTATTTGGCTCTATGTTCCGGGTGGCGACCGGATTATTAGGTACCTAAAAGGGAAGAATGGCGTTGTCAAGTCACAGCTCACTCCGGAGAATAAGGCATTTACCAACCTTTATGCGTTCTAAAATACCAGTCAAAGCCTTATTCTGGCCACTCGCGGAAGGAACTTTCAACATGTTCACGAAATAATGGAAGAGTGGTTTTCCAGAAGTGCCAACCCATGTGCCTATGTCCTGAAGGCGGCTCTGTTGGACCACGGCAGAGCGTGACTTGAGGTCAGTGTGGAGAGACTTGGCCACAGTAGATGCGTCCTCTCGCAACGGGTTGCGTATATACACCGGCAGCACGTTGATACAAGGCGCCGCGATATCATCTGTGCCATCGAGCCCGCGCCCATTGTGTAGAAGGCCGAAAACCACGCCTTGGTCTCCATTACCGGAGCGCCTTGCCTGGACTCTGGCCCAACATGCCAAGAGAACCATATGCAACGGTAGACCCCACTCCATGGATAACTTGTTCAATGCGCCGAAACCGAATACCAGATCGCGGAATACACAATATGTGCGACCGGCCGAGACGGCAGCTCCGGGGCTAGAATGTTGAACGAGAGCTAGAGCAGAGAGACAGGCGCCGGTGGCCGCCAGCGCTCCGGTAATCAAGCGCGCCGCCCGGGAGAGACTGGGGCGGATGGCAATGATCGCCTGGAATGTCCCCATGGAAAATAGAAAGGGTATGGGAACATGTTTCACAAGCTCGCCAACGCTTGCCAAACCGAAAAGCTGATGCGAAGTTGATGGAGCATTCGTCGATAGCTCGGCCAGCGAGGGTTGGAACCCCTGAAGCGCGGTTTCCCAGTAGGCTCGTTGTTCGCGTGTGTTCTCCTGGGAGGCAATCGCATTTACCAAGTGACCTAGGTCGTTCCTGTCGGCAGGCGTGTTCCCGAGGTATAGATCTTCCAAGTCCCGCAATATCATGTTGAAGCTCCATGCATCTGTAGAGCGAACAGTGTCACCATCTTTCATGCCCAAGATTCAAACCAGCCATACTTACCGTACAGGGCGTGATGCATCTCGAGAATTAAATAATCTCCTTTCTCCCCACGCATATAGGTTAACCTTGCCGCCGGCCCATTTCGAAGTAGCGGGGGATTGCCAACTGTTTGCCTGGCAATTTTCCCAACTTCCTCAAGATCGTCTACGCTTCCGTCAGCGATCACTTCATTCCAAGGTGTTCGGATTGATCCGGGTTCAAGTACGCATAGGACGGTTTGATCGCCAAGAGCGACAAAAATCGAGCGTAGAATGGCGTGGCGTTCTACGAGTTTGTCCCACGCATGATGTAGCCTGGAGGAATCCACGGACGGGGCGACCTTGAAGGTAAAGGCATGTTGGAACCGCCACCCCCCACTTCGTACCCAAGAAGACAATATAAAGTTCATCCCTGGCGTAATTGGTGCAAATAATTCCACGGCATCTTGTAGGCTGGCAGGAAGAACTTGACGAGCCTGGGCAATGACATGATCATCAAGAAGAGGGCGAGAGGGGGGCGGGACGGGTCTCTTGTTGGATGGCTCCGGTAGCTCAGAATTTCGGGCAATGATAACGGCAACGTCGGCAAGCGTGGTGCTGCGAGCGACGTCTGCAGCGGAAAGTTTGATCCCAGCACGCTTAGCCATGCTCGCAAGTTGAATCGATGATATTGAGTCCAGCCCCAGCGTGGCGAGCTGCGAAGATGGCTGAATATTCGAAGCAGGAATCTTGGTAAACGCGACAAGCAAGTCCCTAAATTTCATTTGCGCAACCGTCCAACCATCAAACTCGGAGCTGTATGCAGCGGTGTGCGTTGTTTGAGTTACCGGCGGGGCTGGGGTTTTGAGACCATGGTTGGGCTTCGCCGAAGTAAGGCCAGCGTCGTGTTGGGTGTGAATTGGAGTGGAGGGGCAAGTGACCACTTGGTAAAGTATCTCGCCAAACTTGGATAGTAACTCCTTAAGTTTCGGCTGGCCCATGACAGCAGCGGAACAAGAAGCCCGAATGGTAAAGCCAGATGAGCTTTGGTGGAGCTCGATGTTAAGCCCGTACTGAGAACGAGAGCTTTAGCTCGTTTCCTAGTGGATCGTAGGAAATTAATTCACATACCTGTGTTTTTGTCTCATCTTTTCCCGCGTGCTCTAGTGGATCCCAGATGGGGTGTAGCCCAGTGGATTGGATGGGTACGTTTGGCTGGAACAAGAATAGTGCGTCTATTACCGTCTTGACTCCGAGTTCCCGTTGAATTGAGCGTAATGAGGCATGCTGATATGAAAGGCCCTCGTTGTTCGCGCGCTGGACTCCGCGTAACAAGTCACCGTAAGTCCGGTACAACGACAGATCGATGTGACAGGGAATCGTGTTCTGGTATACACTATGCGTAAGCTATGTAGTGTGTGCATATACCAACTCTATTACTCACAAATACTGGCCCGATCACTTCCTCTGCGCCAGGAAGGGTTCTTCCAGAGATCACTTGGCCAAAAACCACACTGGTTTGCTCCGAGAGTTGCGCCAAGAGTTTAGCCATAGCTGCCTGACCGAAGCATTGGACATTGACTTGATATCGGCGACAAGTGCGCTGAATTTCGGCTAGCTCGACTTGGCATTCTGCTGAGCTCCGCCATGCGCCGGCGGATGTGTTGGACGTGCGAGGGAAAGTATAAACGCTTGCTCCAGCTAGCCTCTTGACCCAATATGAAGTCCCAAAATGTTCTTGGATGAGAATCTGGGGGACTAGATCGTGAAACGAGACTGAGCTCAGTGGATTAATCCCGTGGTAGATAGACCGAACTCTGTGGAAGAGTAAAGGTAGTGAGATGCCGTCATATAGTGCATGATGCAGAACCACTAGGAGGTAGTCATAGTCATCGACGTTAAAGTGACAGAGGTGCAGAGGGGGTCGCCTGAAGTCGTGAATGTCGGTGAAGGGGAGATCTGAGATAAACTCAGAAAGCGCGCTGGATGGTTCTTTGAACTCTCTGGAAACCCACGGAAGCTCGAACTCCGAGTGCACAACTTGGGCCCAGCGACCAGTATTCTCGGAAAACGCGAAGGAGGTACGCAAGGTACCGATATCTTTGATCGTTTGACGCCATGAGGATTTCAGCTTTTCGAGGGAGCAATCCGACCTGAGTTTGAAAGTAAACCCGTGGACGTAGAGCCGATCTTCTGAGCTGACGGTCTAAAGAGAGTTAATACAAGGCGTATCAATTATAATATGTGGTACTAACCTGAGAAAGCATTCCGGCTTGCAACGCCGTGGCACCAGTAATTTGCAGCTCGTCATCCTCCGAGAGCTTCAGACTTGTCACATCCAGCTCGTCAATTAGCTCTTGCCGAAGAGTATCAAGCCATTGGGTGTGCTGGGGGTTGGCGTCCAGTTGAGATGTCTGAGTTGAAGACACTTCACACTTGAGAACGACTTGATCAATGATGTCGGTCTGAATTATATCGATCGGGGAAACAAATATTCCGATATCTTTGAGTCTTCGCGACAACGCCACCGCCTTGAGGGAGGTTAAGCCTAGAGAGACCAAAGACGCATCGGGTGTGACCAAATGGGGTTCAGCGTGTAAGAATGAAGCCACAACAGGAACCAAGGTCTTGAGCAATTCGTCACCCCTACTTCCAGTGTGCTGCGGTTTATTGGACTCGATACCAAGGGCTTGAGTGGTTTCCTGAGTAATCTCGACGGCCTCACTGCTGGGCGAAGGGATCAATTCCCCCCTGGCGAGTAGCTGAAAATAACGCTCGATACTGGAGAGCAAATCCTCGACCTGCCCAGTGTGAAGCTCGTCGGTGAATGCCGCTTTAACCTCAATGGTGTTGGTTCTGGAGTTGGCTAGCATTTCGACCGAAAGAATAAACTAGGGGAAATTAGTACCTTTATGGTAGAATAAAAATTGAACCTACTTCTGTCAATGGTGCCTTGGTTTCGCAATGCTCAAACGATTTGTAGGGCACTCGGCCCTCTTCGACCCGGCAGGAGAAAAGCGTCTCGAATAGCAATGGGACACCAAGCCAGCGTTGGATGTTGCCCAGTGGCGTGTGCTCAAAGGCCAGGGTTGTCGTCAATTCCGCTTGTGAGTTGCTGAGCACATCCATCGAAGACATGCTAAGTTTGGCAAGGACAAATGGAACAAGAGATACGAGGGGAACGACAGCAGTTTCGACGCCATCCACAGGTAGTGAACGTCCGGATCGAATAATCTAAGATGAAAATGTCAGTGGGACCGCCAAGTAAACGTTGTATGACTTACACCAAATATAGCGTTATCTCGCCATCCGAGGGAGTCGCGACCTGCCAGTGCGTAAGACGCGCATCCAAGAGCTTGCAACGTTGTGTGCTGTGTGCGACATGCATGTTGCATCCCCTTATATGTTATCGTCGAGAACACTCGACGAGCATATTGAACTTGGGGATTGGCTGGGCGGCGAGGCGATAAGCGCTTAAGATCCAGGTGGTCGAATTTCTCAACCCAGAATTGCCGAGCATTATCGTGCGAGGTTCGTATAGATTCGAGCAGGGGTTGTAGCGGAACCACTTCGCTAGTCTCGTCTCCTACGATAATTCCGTCCACACTTTTCATGAGGCTTGGTAGAGCGACCCCATCGTAGATAGCATGGCTCAGAGATACAACCATGAACCGATCTTCTAGCTCGTAGATGTTGACACGGAAGGTAGGTGTCGTTAAATCACCGTTAATCTCTACGGCGATGCGATCCTTTTCGGACTCAAGGAACCATGAGGGAAAGCTGGCAGACTTGAGTCGAAGAGGTTGATGGTACGTAGCTAGTGGTACTTGAACCGCTTCCGGATGTAATAACACTTGCAATGGAATATCCTCGACTAAAAATGCGGTTCTAGGATCGGGAAATGAGTTATGTTCCCCTCTGTGAAAATTAGTACATACCGGAGGATAGGGTGTTGGCGAATTGCTTCGGTCCAGGATCGGTGCAAGTCGGTGTTCTCAACGGGTTCCTTGATGCGATAGATAAAATGTTGGACGTATTGTGTGGGTGATACCAGGGCCTGAAATAGGACACCTTCCTGGACAGGAAAGGTAGGAAGTACAGCTTCGATATCTTCGGGTCGAAACATGCTCTCAGCCGTAGCACGCCACGTTCGGTCGAACTCGGCAAGGGAATCAGCGCGCTCCACACACTCCCGACTCGAGCCTTGTCTCAACATCGCGACGTTTGAAAGTACAGGAGCTGCGAGGATATCGGTCACTGCAATTCGGCTGTTGACCCATAGCTTGCGTAGCTCCCGGGCAAGCGCGCTGAGTTTAAGCGAATCCATTCCACACTCGAGTAAGTTTGAATCTGCCCTTATCTGAGCAAAGGGCGTGTTGGAAAGGCGAGAAACGATTTCCGCAACAGAATGTTGGTCGGCGTCCAGGGATCCGGTCTTTTGGGGAGAAAGAGGCGGTTCGGCAACTTTGCGTTCACGCTGTACCGCAAGCAGTGTCGAGATGGGGGTGGTACGGAAAAATTCAGCTAAAAGTTTGGTATCGGCCTTCATGTTTAGGCTGAGAGGAAGGAAAATAACTGGGATGATGTGCGAAGGGCGCATATAGACAGCGAGCTCCCGTGCAGCCATCGATTTCAACGACTCCATCAATATCGGGGGGAAATCGTGAGCTAGTTCAACGTGCCCGGAACGTCTCTCAGTGACGGATATTTGGCGGTCTCCGAAAGCAACGAAGCTAACCAGCAGCTCAGAGCCCGAGTCAGGGTGCTTGGCAATCAGTGTTGCAACATCCAGAGGTCGTTCTGATGCTTTACGAAGCACGTTCGAAACTCCTTCGCTCTCGATACGAACCCCTCGTAACTTGATTTGGGTATCGATCCGACCCATGATCTCGATCGTGTCGTCTGGCATCATACGCACTATGATACGGGTTAGCCGTGAGCTACTCGATATTAGTATTAACGCACCAAGATCTCCTGTACAATAGGTATTGGAATCGGGGGTGGGCCACTTCTTGAACGCCTTCGCGGTGGCCTCAGGGAGCTTGTGGTACCCACGACCAACAAGGGGGCCTTCAACAACGAGCTCTCCTGGGTTGCCACGAGGAACTACGTTCATACTCGCATCCACAACGTAGGCCCGACATGACGGGAACGGGTGTCCAATGTTCTCTTTGCGATCAGTCTGTCTAATTAATCTCGAGGTGCAGCCGATGGTGGCTTCGGTAGGGCTGAAATCTCGTTTCAGTAGAAAGAAATTACTAGAAGTGTAGAAACATACCCGTAGAAGTTTGCTAGGATCAATGAGGGATGGTTTGCCCATTTACGGAGTAGCTGTCACGTAGAATGAGCACCTAGTATATGGCCGAGATATTATGCTCACAGAATCTGATATTTTTTCGCCTCCTGAAACCAAATACTTTAACGGGAGATCATCTGGGCCACTGAGCGTCGCCTCAATCATACTCGGGACCATCCCTGCGTGAGTAATGCCAAGATTGATCAAGTTTCCTTGTAGGTCCGCCAGGATCTCGTAACGAGGTGCGCTGACGAGGCGAATACCTAGGCACCATGTCTGGCAAATCTCGGAAATGTGTACATCAAAAGCAATGGCTAGTAGATCTTAGTACTCCTCTGCAGAACGAAACTGTTTCAGAAACTCACAAGCCAATGCCAACCGTTTGTCTGTATTCAGGTTGGTGATCGGCCTTGGATATGTGCACATAGCTTCGATTGCCCAATATAGTCCTCGGTGGTTCAGCAAACATCCCTTTGGTGTCCCGGTCGTTCCTAACTTCTGGTCAGAAAGGCTCCGAACAACGGTATTAGACACCAACCCACCAGATGTGTACAGTAAATAGGCCAGGGAATCCAATTGTGCCAGGCAAACATTGCTGGATGGTTGCTGTGAAATCGCTTTGGCAGTGGCCGTATTTTCAAGTACAAGCGCAGCATCACCGAAATCTGGTGCCAACGATGCCGTGGTAACGACAAACTTAGCACCACTGTCGCGAACGATAAATTGACGACGCTCTAGCGGTAACTCGGGGTCAATCTAGAAGGGTGCCAGTATGTACAACGCTATCAGCTACGCCCGGAGTTTACTTACCGATACATAACAGGCCCCACACTTAAAGAGGGCCGCGTTCGCGATATAAAAATGCTCGTCTCGGGTACGACAAACTGCTACCTTGTCCTCAAGTTGAATGCCGTGTTCTATGAACCAATTTGCGAGCATGTTACTCCGGGAGTTCAATTCTGCGTAAGAGAGCAGGACGGGCGGCTCTTCCAATGTGCTGTAGATTTCGTGCGCGATCGCATCCGGACGAGTAGCTGCATTATGCATCAACCAGTCGACGGCAACGCGAGCGCGGGATGAGTCGTAGTCCTCCTCATATGCGGACCTAAGATGGCTTGGGAGTGGGACAATAGACGCCGGGGACATCGTTGGGTTCGCAGAAATGTGCATAGCTGTAGCGCGTGCCTGTTCGATGAAGTTTTGAAGAGCGGGCTCGGACATTATTGCGCTGTCGCAAACCACAGACAACTCGACAAGCTCGCCATCTTGCGAGGGTGAAAGAGGATTCCCGCCTATCTGTGATTCTGGGATGCCAAGTAAAAGTAGGCCATCCGAGTATGCAGAGACGATGTCCTTGAGTGAGCCAGAGACGAAACGAGCAGGGAGAGGGTTGACTTCAAGTGGGAGGCCGAGACTGGACCCCACCGACTCTAGCGAGATATCTGCATAGGCGCCAGCTTTTTCGACCTGCTGGGCAAAAACAACCCAGGAGTTACAGCCGGAAAGGTTCACGCGCAAAAGAGCGAGTAAATGGTCTTGATTCTCGGCAGTATTCCGAATGTCTGCAAACAGAAATTCCGAAGACTCGATGTAGCCTAAAAGCACTTTGGCGAAGGCGGCTCGAAGAACGGATTGCAGGCCGATGTTCGAGCGACGGAATTCCTCGTGGAGCTGGATTCGTGCAGTCCGTGTTAGAGATAACCTCGAGTGAGTAGGATCCCGCCTGCCCGATAGGTCTGGCAGAGACTGGTAGCGATATCCCAAAAGCATTTCGACAGAGCCCATAGTGCTGCGTCGATACAACGCGGGAGAAAGTCTAGCAGTGTTTTTGGCGAAACAGAAGCCAAAGCAACTTTGTATTATCTTCCATATGCCACCTTTTTCGTCTGGGCGCACATGGCATGCCCGGCCGGTGGATCCCCACAGGAATTGGCCAGGCGATTTGGGACACGACGAAGGGGCTCCAGCGAAAAATTCAAAATGATGAGTTGCATCGCGATGGGAGTGTCTGGGGGCCTTTCGAAGCAGATCTACGGCTATCAGATAAATTTTCCATCTTCTTAGATTAGATGCACGCTCGCTTTCAGTTTCAGACACCACCAGTCAGCGTCGTCGCCATCGTTCCACACCATTTACGCCATAATCACACCATTTACTGAATTATTCCGCAGCGTATTTCGGACATCATGGCTAAATTTTTGCTCCCCGTCTACGAATCTGGGGTATAGCTCCCAAGTATTCATTCCCCCCGGAACACGGGTTGCCTCTTCTCTCGGAATGCGTCTAGAGCTTCCGCCCGGTCCCGCGTGGCAAGCAATGGTTCGTAGCATGCGCGTTCGTGCTCCAAACCGGCATCAAGCGGGACTTCAAGTGCAAGTGAGATCGAAGCTTTGGCGGCCCGAAGGGCGAGTGGAGCTAACCGCATTCATTAAGAAATAGACGTGTGAACGGTTGGAAGGGTACATACCACTACCTGCCATTTCAGCAGCCAACTCCATGGCCCTATCGTAGGCCGTGCTGGGGGGCTCAGAGACGTAATCGACTAACCCTGGCGAGACTGATGAGTTGCACGCTCCGCGCCGTACAACATTTGGAGCTCACCCCATTCTTTCGCAGCCTGCGCGGTCAGCATACGTCCCGTAAACACGGCCTCTTTGGCCCGAGTAAGCCCGATTACTCTAGGCGCCCTCTGAGTTCCCCCTGCCCCGGGTATAATACCAAGTTTAACCTAATTGATAGTGACTAAGTTCTGAGCGACCCCGATGCACGTATAATAGCACGAACCTCTGGAAATCCGATCTTCGTAACGTTACTTCCTAAAAGTACCGTCAATAGTCGTCTTTTCTCATATGCATACATACTAACCGGCGATCCTAAAGTCGCAAGTGAGCGCAAGCTCAAGTCCACCACCCAAAGCGGGACCATCGATCGCAGCAATAGTGGGGATTGGGAAAGAGTCAAGCCTTGATAGGACTCGGTTAAGGTTAATCAAGAACGCTTCAACTTGCTCTTCTGACATGGTCCGCCTTTCAATGAGATCGGCACCTGCACAGAATGCAGTATCGCTCGATGAACGGATGATAAGGACCTGTATGCTGGACGATAATAGTGTGAGCCCATGCCAGGTCCAAACGCGCTGAAACTCACAAACGATCATGCGCTACCCTGTCCAAAGCATCGGCCAACTCATTGACCATTTGCACAGAGAGTGCGTTTCGTGCCTTTGGGCGATCGAGCACAATGCTATAAACGCCATTGAGGCCTTCTACTCGTTCCAAGTAGCAGCATGAAGGTGATGGAGGGCGAACCATTGGGAGATGCTCGTAACGGGGAGACTGGATGGAGCGCAGCCAAACTGCTGGCCGTATAGTACTTGAGGCCCTTCTTTACCCCATAGTCCCCTCCTCTACTGGAAATCGTTTGGATATTTCCGTTCGCACAGAACCAAACCATCATAATCGTGTGCGCAAACAAGCTCCAATATTTCCCAATGACACTGCGAATTTCGATCCTTGCCGTTCGCATGTGTTTAGTCGGTAATATTCGGGGCCGACCATACCCACCCTAAGCGGGCCCGAGGATTCCACGCATGCTGTCCAGTAGTGGTTGGCCGGCGCGGAGCACATCGTCCCGACTTCAATTTCCAACCAATCTAATCATATCAGTGGGGTATCTTATCAGATTCCTGGCCCCAATCAGCCGGATAATCTAGCGAAATCAGGTCGAACTCCGCACACTCGTGGATGCAAGGTACTTTGGTGCAAGCGACGAAATATGTTTTCTGTTGGGATTCTTCTCGGCACCCGCCCCTCTTCTTGGTGCGTGCATTTTCGGGTTAACTTCCTTGTTGTGATTCTACCTCGACTTGTCTGCAACTTTCTTCAGCTATGGCGCAGTCTGCCGCCAACGCTGCTCCTCCAAACGATGAGATATCTATTCCGAGATACGAAGAGCCCTATCCCTGGTGGTGTCGCGTACCTTTTGTTTCGTCAACGCCCAAGGCTCCTCCCGCTTCCCTCGGGGATGCGCCTGGCCTGCCCGAAGACTATGCCCCATGGCTCTCGAGACTAACTTTCTGGTGGCTCAATCCACTCCTGTCTCAGGGCTATTGCCGTCCCTTGCAGGCGACGGATATGTACCAACTTGGTGACAGCCGGGCAGCCCATGTGTATTCTTCACGTCTGCAAGATGCATTCGAGCGCCGACGGGCTGCGCTAGAGGATTTCAAGGCTCGAGTAGAAAAGAATCAGGCTCATCCACCTTCATGGCGTCGCTTCCTATGGGGACTCTCCGGGTCGCAAACTCGAAAAGAAGACGAATGGCGGCTCAACATGGCAAAGCGTCAACCCAGTCTGGCAGGTGCTCTGAACGATACTGTCTTTTGGTGGTTTTGGACAGGAGGCTTGTACAAAGGGTTAGCAGATGTCGGAATGATATGTAGCCCACTGGTAGTCAAAGTAAGTCAACTGAAGCTATCATATAGGCAGAGTAACTAATTCGAGCATTTTAGGCGTTAATCAACTTCGCATCCCAATCCTACGCTGCCCGTTCGGCTGGAACTTCTGCCCCCTCTATCGGGAAAGGGCTCGGCCTCGCTTTTGGATTGCTCGCGCTTCAATGGTTAATCATGCTCCTCAACGTCCATGCTTTTCATCGTTCCTTCACCACTGGCGTCCTCTTGCGTACTGCCTTGATAACTTCGGTATTTTCCCGAGCCCTCTCGTTGACGCCCCGCGCTCGAACCATGGGTGGAATGACGGGGGGCAAATTCGTTGGCCTTATAAGCACGGACGTCTCACGAATAGACTATTGTGCTGGTTATTTCCACATGGCATGGACTGCTCCGCTGCAGATGGTAATATGCTTGATCCTATTGTGCGTTAACTTGGGATGGAGCGCGCTGCCTGGGTTAGCGTTCTTCGTGATCCTGAGCCCGCTCCAGGGAAAGGTGACCCAGCGCCTATTTTTACTACGGTGTGTATTCTTCGTCTGCATATAGACCAATTCCGATACTGAAGGCTCTCTCTCTAGAAAACGAAGCATGGTGTGGACTGAGAAACGCATCAAGGCCCTACATGAAATCTTGGGAGCCATGCGTATTATCAAACTATTTGCTTGGGAGTTGCCATTCATGGATCGGATTGGGGGGTACCGTAGGACTGAGATGTCGTACGTTCTCTAGTCATCACAACGGCACTCATATTGATTTTCCACTCAGTTATCTCCGTTCTCGACTTACCTTACGCTCGTTTAATAACGCCTTTGCCTTCTCCTTACCAACTCTTTCAAGTGTTGTTTCATTCGTTATCTATTCGGCTAGCGGACATCCACTTGAACCTGGTATCATTTTTTCCTCGCTGTCGCTCTTCGTACTCCTCCGAACACCCATGACTTTCCTACGTAAGTGGAACCCGCTATGTACTAGATCGGCTACTGACACGCGTTTGTTTTCAGCTGTCGCCCTAAACGCGATAACGGACGCCTCGACGGCAGTGCAGAGACTCCAGCCGATCTTTATAGCTGAAACGCGGCCTGAGAGCTTGCCGGTTGAACCAGACCTACCGGTTGCTATCAAAGCTCAGGCACTTGACCTTACCTGGGACTCCCCGCCCCCTGCAAACGCCCCAAAGAAGATCTCTGTATCCTCCCAAACGGGTTTCTTAGGCCGTTTAAGAGTGCGGTTTGGCGGCGCGAAGCCGGTGCCACAACTCCTCCCGTATCCGCAAATGAAGAGACTACCACCACTCCCGTCAAAGAGCCCTTCAAAATGAACAACATCAACCTCGAGATCCCGAGAGGGCAGCTATGCGCGATTGTTGGACCTGTTGGCTCCGGTAAATCGAGTCTGCTACAAGGACTCATCGGAGGTGAGTATATGCACATCCCTATACGCTTTACGCTAACGATATGTTCAGAAATGCGCAAGACTGGAGGTGATATTCAGTTCGGTGGTACTGTTGGATACTGCCCCCAGACCGCGTGGATCCAGGTATGTGGTCCAATACGCAATACTACAGCTCTTAATTGATTTCGTTTCAAAGAGCATCTCAATCAGGGATAATATTACATTCGGTCAGCCCTACGATGAGGAGAAATACCAAGATATTGTCCGAAGAGTGTGCTTGCGGCCCGATTTTGACATGCTACCGTAAGTAACACACGTATCCGCCACGTTCCAAAACGAACAGCATTTCATAGGCACGGTGACCTGACGGAAGTTGGCGAGAAGGGAATATCCTTGTCTGGCGGTCAAAAGCAACGGATCAACATTGCTCGCGCAC
This sequence comes from Ceratobasidium sp. 423, assembly GCA_019616915.1. Classification (NCBI taxonomy): domain Eukaryota; kingdom Fungi; phylum Basidiomycota; class Agaricomycetes; order Cantharellales; family Ceratobasidiaceae; genus Ceratobasidium; species Ceratobasidium sp. 423. The sequence continues at coordinate 67,066 of WSTI01003847.1, forward strand.
TGTACTTTGGTTGCGACATCACCTTGTTCGATGATTCATTCTCCGCACTCGACGCACACGTCGGGAAAGCTGTATTCGATAATGTCATTCGTGCAGGTGGTGCTCTCGACGGCCGTACTCGAGTTCTAGTCACTCATAAGCTGGACTTTTTGCCGCACGTCGACTATATCATCACATTGAGCGAGGGAAAAATAACCGAACAAGGCACTTATACCGATCTCATGGCTGCGAACGGGTTCTTCGCCAAGTTTATTTCCGAGTTCAGCAACAATTCGGCTGGCGAAACGAATACCTCTTCCATGGATCCCAGCGATAAAAAGGCGGCCGCCATGAAAACCAAAGCGACTACAGGAGGAAACGCCGCGATGATGCAAAGTGAAGAGCGCGCAACTGGCTCGGTCAGCTGGAAAGGC